>PVJS01037316.1:0-19988 GCA_004027185.1 Glis glis
AACAGGACGATTAAGACTTGTTGTTAAGAGTGCTATGCATTTCTATAGCTGAAGGTTATCTGAGGAGAGACTTGACCGTTCTCCCACCCAGGTGCAGGTGACCCTCACCTACCCAAGGGCACATGACTCCCAGGTGCAGGCGGAGGAGGGAGGTGGTCTGGAGAGATCAGGTTAGCAGAAAGGGGCGTTGACATTGTATAGTGGAGGGGACTTTGGATCTATTTCTGGTGCTCTAAAAAGGATATATAAAAACTGGGCTGAATAAAGTCGCGGCTGCTGCAGTATTAACTGAGAGCCTTCAACCTCAAGCTTGTGTCCATGTGTGATCAATCCCGACACCCTCCGCAGATACTCGGGCCAGGCTGCGCAGGCGCGGCACACTGTGTAACAACTGAGAACTACAAAAACGTTCTGAATTGAAAACCGTTCAACATCTGCACTAAGATACTTAACCAAAGACCTGTCTCTGAGACAACAACCCCCACCCTCCTTAAACTGCTACTGTAAAATCTCAAGGCTCCCCAAAGAATCTAGTTCGGTGCAGTCAAAGTCATATGAGAGACTCCTGATTTCCTTTATCTTGGAGCATTTATGTTAGAAAAATTGCTATTGTCAATCCTTTTTCTGTCTTTTTAAAATATATATATATATTTATGCTGGGCTTGGGGGAGCACATCTGTAATCCCAATACTTAGGAGGCTGAGACAGGAGGATCATAGATTCAAGGACAGCCTCAGCAACTTAGGGAGATTCTCAGCAACGTAGCGAGACCCTGTTTCAAAATAAAAAATCAAAAGGGGCTGGGGGGGGGTAGCTCAGAGGTAGAATGTGATCTGTCAGGAATCTCCTGAAAAGATTTCTAATGCATGGTGAGAACATCAGCCCCCCTGAGAGGAGGCGACCATTGTTGGAGGGAGGACCATAGGCCCTTCAGCTCCTTTGAGGATGTGCTCTGCCTGAGTTTTGAGATGGGCGGTACCATCTCTGAACAAGCCTGATTCATTAACAAAGAAGCCACATTGTTCCTGGAGGAGGCACACATGCCCCCATGGGCTGCTGTTAGCAGGTCAAGTCCCCCGTGGTTTGGGAGAACTGTTGATGCTAGGGAATCTAACTGATCTTGGAGGTTAACTAGTTGGTTTGATATTTCTTTTAAACTTTTTCCAAGCTCTTGGGATAGTTTGCTTACCTCTGAAAGGGAGACTCCCAAACCTGCCATGCTGGTTCCCATTGCTGTTGTCAGTCCCAGAGTTACAAAGAGTGGGATTAAAGGAATTGCTCACCTAGCACGTATATTAGTGGTTAAAGGAATAAGGAGGGCCGTATCTTGTGGTGCAAGGAATAGGTTGGGAGAGAGGTACTCGATAGTGCAGGTTCCAGTCTAGTTAGTGGGGAGGCAGAGATTAGCTGAGGATCCCCATACACAGAAAATGCTGGAAGTGTGGTGATGACAGGCATGGAGATCAGCCTGGAAGAGGGGTGTCAGGGAGGTGGGGTCTGAGATGTTTTAAGGTGTTTTGAGACATCTTGAAATCATACCAGATGGTGAGAGATTGGCTTAGGACAGTGCTGGTAAATGGGGGATCTCAGAAGTTACACCGAGTTTATTAGTATTGAGGAATCATCTGCAATTGGGTAGTGGTAGTGTAAGCGAGTGACAGGTATCAGAGGAGTCGGTGGAGAATGACTTGAGAATTTGGGAATAAGTGGAGGAGAAGGGGCCTTGGGCCTGGTAGTATAAGGAGTTGACATCATCAGTATTAGAGTATCAAGTTGGGAATGGCCAGGCAGCCTAAGGGTGGGGCCAAGGTATTTTAGGATTGAAATAGTCCTCAGGGGTTTGATGGTGATAGTGAAATTGCAGCTCTCAGGAGGGAGGTCTCCAACTGAGAAATCAGTTGGAAGGGGTAGGAGGGATTTTGTGTATGCAAAGGAGGGCTTGGTAGGCTAAACAGATATTGGTGTGAGAGGGACCAGTTATGAGTCTTTGTGGGGGTAGAAGGGGTTGTAAGTCTCCCTGCAGTCCCCTCGCAAAGCCAGAAATAGCTACATTAGATTGGCAGGCCTGTGTAAGACCAGGGAGAGGGTGTTGTTTAGAGTGGATTCCAATGGTGCAGGGATGCCTAGGTCAGCAATATGGGACAAATGCAGGCAGGTGTGGCAAGGAGAGGTGACTGATGAGTTTAGTGAGGAGGGAGGTTGAGAGGTTAATGATGTCATTTAAGTATGGTGGCAAGGAGGGTTGTAGAAAAGCAGGAGCCATGTACGGAAGGAATGAAATCTGTAGTGGGAAATATTCTTAAGAAAAGTGCCCCGGAACCCTAGCTCTTGAAGTGTATTGAAGAAGTCTGTGGGGCTGGGCGAGGGGAGGAAGGACCCGCACCAGTGCCAATCTACAAAGAGATCGTGGAGAAAAGAACGGAAGTGGAGAAGGGTTAGGCTCATATGTCCATAGATTCAGGAGACTCAGGAACGCGGGTCAGTCGCAGCTTCAGGGGACCCGTGGGAAGTGATAAAAGAGGAATGCTACTTTAGAGGCTGAGTTGAGGGGGCATCTGGAGGAGGAGGCACCCCCTTGATGGGGAAAAATACCAATGGGGTTTTCCTTGGAGCTTGGCAGCGGTGGTGAGAGTGATCATACATGAGCCTTCCCAGTGGGTGTCAATGGGTATGGGGAGGATCATGTGAGGACCTGATCTCCAGGGTTTATAGTTAGTAAGCTGGTTGAGGGGAGAGTCGGGTAGATAGGTATCCATATAAGACCATAGGAGAGAATGGAGAAAAAGCAAAAGTGGGCCTGAGAGGGGTTGGGGCAGGCTTCCTGTGAGGAGGATGGAGTCTCTGGGGCAATAGGCCTGCCATGCACAAGTTCAAAGGGGCGAATTAGAAGAGGCATTTCAGGCATGACATGGAGTTTGAGGACTAGAGGCAAAGGTTTAATCCAATCCTGATGGGTTTCCATAACCAGCCTGGCAGGGGATGTTTTTAGGAGCCCATTTGTTCTTTTGACTTTGTCTGAAGATTGGGGTTGGTAAGGGATGTGGAACCTCCAAGAAATATGGAGAGTCTTAGGGATAGCTTGGGTGATGGCAGAGATGAACTCAAGTCCTTTATCTGATTGTAAGGAAGCAGGGATGCCAAAGCGAGAAATTATTTTTGAGGTTAGAATGGAGGCCAATGTGGATGCCTGCTTGTTGGATACGGGGAAAGCCTCAATCCAACCTGAGAAAGTGTCAATCAAGACCAAGAGATAGCATTTTTTACGTACAGGCGGGATAGGGTGAAGTCAACTTGCCAGTCCTCCAAGGCAAATGTCCTCTTGCCTGGTGGGTACGAAAAGGAGGTGGTCTTAGGTTGGATTGGAGCGGGGACAGGTTTTTTTGGCAGTTTTGGAAAGCAGAAAACAGGGTGCATAAGCGTTTATGGTCTTCAGTGGTAAGGGGAATGCAGGGTTTGAGGAATTTTTGAAAGGGAACGGGACCTGCATGGAAGTTGGTACAGAGGGAGGATAAATAGGAATCTTGGCTATTATCAAGGAGGACCATCCTATTTCCGAGATAGTAGTAAGGGTCCTGGAATGGGGCAGCTAGGGAGAGGAGTGTGGTTTTACAATCTGATATCTCCATCCTCTGTCATGGATGGTGTTGTTGATGGATTGATGAAATTAAAAGTCTCTCACATGAATGCCATGGAGTCAGAATAATTTTTGGAAGTATAGGGTGGTTGGAAAGGAGAGAAAGATTTCCTGTTCTCCTTCCACCAGCATCTTTCTTTTATTGAGGGTTTTAACCAAAACATTGTAAAAATGATTAATCACAGGAGACAGCAAAGCAGTCATGGGACGAGTCAGGGAAAAACATCAAGGTAGTCACGGATGAATCAGGGAAGGAAAGGGTAAACGAGGAAGTTGTCAGGGTCCCTGCTTATCATCAGTGTCTCTGCTTATCGGTCCCATTTGGTCCTTGGAAACTTGTCTGAGTGCAAACAAATCTCCACTTGGGTGGGAAGTTTGTGCCCCTCCCAAGCTGGACCAAGGTGACCTTAGAGCTGATGAGTAAGAAGGCTTCCAACAATCCTCCACTATTCTACTCCCTACTGACCCTGCCTCACACCAGCCCCCACTTCATTCTTGTGCTCAACTTTTGGGCTCTTCTTTATCATGCTTCCATTACATCACCTCATCACCCCTTCCTCATTTACTCACCTGAGGTGATGTGATTAAAGAGTAGTGGGGTTGAGACAGGGACAGTGAAGGATGGAGATGTCGGGTTGTTAGAGGGCCAAGAAGCATCTGGAGGTATGAGGAGGACACAGAAGAGAGTTCCTGTGACCGAGCATGTCCTGAAGGGTATGTGAGGTGTCAAGGTGTGAGGGGTCAAGGTGTAAGGGGTTTTGTAGGGTGATCTTTTGTGCTTTGGGGATGAGAAGGGATGCTGCTGCTAGGACTTTCATACAAAGGGGCCATCATTGTTGGGTACCATCTAACTGCTTGGATAGATAAGCTACCAGCTTCAGGGAGTCCCTGGTGGGTTGTGTGAGTAGGCCTAGTTCTGAGTTCTTGTCGGTGTGGAGGCACAAGTGAAAAGATTTGTTGAGATTGGCGAGTCCCAAAGCCAGAGCTTGGGTGAGGGCTAATTTGAGCTTGGTGAAGGAATGTGTGAGTGAGGGGTTAGGTGCAGTGAGGTCTGTTAATGTGTCATGGCTAGCCTCATAAAGAAATTGGGTGAGGAGTGCAGAATTGGGGACCCCAGATACGGAAGTACCCCACAAGATCCAAGAAGGAAAGGAGATCATGTTTCGTGACTGGGAAGGGTAGATTTTGGATGATATCCTTTCTATTAGAGGGACTTTCTCGAGTAGTTGAAGTAATGGACAGGCCTAGATATGAGACATGTTGGGCAGCCAGTTGGGCCTTCTTTTTTGAAACCCTGTAATCACATCATTGGAGGAAATTTAGGAGAGGAACAGTATAGTGGATGCAGCTGTCAAGGCCTGGACTGCATATAAGGAGGTCATCTACATATTGGAGAAGATGGCTGAGGGCAAGGTCTATGGTAGATAGGTCCTTCTGTAGAGCTTGCCCAAAGAAATGGGGGCTATCCCTGAAGCCCTGATGGTGGACTGTCCAGGTGAATCATTGTGAAGTGTGGGTGTGTGGATTGGTCTAGGTGAAGGTGAACAGCGGTTGGGAGGAGGCATCAATAGGTATGGTGAAGAAGACATCTTTGAGGTCTAATACTGAAAAGTGCGTAGTGGAAGGAGGTATGTGGGAGAGGAGGGTATAGGGGCTTAGCACCACTGGGAAGCTGCATGAATGGGTCATAGGTCCTGAACAAGGTGGTAAGAGCCATCGGATTTCTTTACGGGGAGGATGGGATATTATGGGGAGAATGGGTGGGTATGAGAATATGGGCCACAAGGAGGTCAGACATGATGGGTTTGAGTCCAAGTACCACCACCAGGTTTGAGGGAGTATTGGGGAACCATAATTGAGCAGGAGGGATCCTTAACTGAGATAGGAATAGGAGTGTGGTGTCTGGCAATGACCAGGTGGTGAGTTTGTCAAACTTGGGGATTGAACTGATCAAGGATGGTCTCAATAGGTTGTGAGCATGGGATCGCCTGTCTCCAGAGGAAGATATAAAGATAGGTTTGGGTCAGTCCTTCCAGCCAGATGGAAGCCCCTAATTTATGTAAGAGATCTGGATCTAATAGGGGAATGGGGTAACTGGGAATACCAAAGAGTGGGTTAATGTAATCGCTTCAAAGGTGCAGAAAAGACGTGGCGTCTGCAGGGGGCGCTCCTCAATGCCCTTTATGCCAATCACAGATACAGAGGCCGAACTAAGGGGACCCTGAAGTTCAGTCAATACAGAGAGGCTAGCCCCAGTATCCAGAAGAAATGAGATTTGCTTACCCAACACTGTCCCAATCACCCGGAGGGCTTTGGACTCACTGGTCGTGGGGGCTGCAGATCCAGGCGATGTTAATCCGACGTCATGGCCAAGAATGATGCAAAAGCATTGTTCGGAAAAAAAATTGTTTGGTCCTTCTAGAGGACAAGGCAGGTTTGAACCTGGGTGGGGTGGGGGTGCCCTGCCCGGGTGCATTCCTATTTCCAATTGGTGGGCAGACCTGGATTGGGGCAAGCCCTCACCCAGTGACCCTTGTTTCCACATCAGAAACGGGCACCAGGAGGCTGGAGGAGGTGCAGCTATTGGATCTCCGTCCCTGCTTGGAGATGGGGCGTGCCGAAGCTGAAGTCAATATTTGATATTTAAGGCAGAGATGTTTCTCCTTTGGGGCACATTGTTCATCCTCTCTACTGTTAAAAGACCTTGAAGGCTACATTGAGGAGCTCCCCGAGGGGGGTTAAGGGAACATCCTCAAGCTTTTTTAACTTTTCACGTGTATCTGGAGCTGATTGGGTAATAATGCAATGGTGCAAGACAAGTTGACCATCTTCCAGTTTGGGTTTGAAGGTGGAATACTGTATCATGGCTTCAGTTAAGCAGGAGAGGAAAAGGGTTGGGTTCTCATCTGGTAGTTGGGTAATCTCTTTTAACTTGTCATAATTAACAGCCTTTTGGGCATTTTTGTCCATGCCAGTTAAAAGGCAGGTAATCATATGGTCTTGTTGCACAAGGCCGTTTCCTCCTCTGTTACGGTCCCAGTTTGGCTCAGTGTTTGGGACAGCATTATGGGCTACCGGGTGGCAGTCGGGGGCTTGGCCATGTAACTGCCTCTGCAGCTGCCAAATTAAATCCTTGTCATCAGCTGTTAGAGTTTAATATAATATAGAGGTCTTGCCAGGTGAGATTAAAAGACTGGGTGACCCAGTGAAACTCTTTACAACATTTGGAGGGATTTTCAGAGAAGGATCCCAGTTGCTGCTCAGTTTGGGCGAGGTTAGAAACAGTGAAGGGAACGTGGACCCTGCAACCTCGTTAAGGGGGAGGAGAGGCTGGGTGACATGAGATGGCCTGTGGGGAGGGGAAAAGGCAGAAGGCGGGGAGGTGGAGTCTGACTGACAGGCAGATGGTGGGGGGTGGAGTCTAATTGAGATGGAGGGGAGGGAGAATATCAGGCTTGGTAGGAGAAGGAGTAGGTGGGGGATGGGGTGGTAATGTGGGGGTACAACAGCTGGGTCACAAGGAGGGTGTCAATGGGTGGTGAGGAAATTTTGGGAGGGGTATGACCCTGGAGAAGAAGAGCCTGGTAGGGGGCAATGGATCCACAGAGAGAAGGCTTTCCCTTGGGACAGAAGAAGGCCGGGGCATAAGGGATCTCCCCCCATTTGCCGCTCCTCTGGAGGAAATGGCCTACATCCTGAAGAATTTGGGAATCGAAAGTGACATTTTCAGGACAATGGCTACCATTATTGAGATGATGTTGGGGCCAGGCAGTATTACAGAAGAAAATTATTATTTTTGTTGTCGTTGTTGTTGTACTGGGGATTGAACCCAGGTGCATTCTACCTCTGAGCTATACTCCCAGCCCTATTTTATTTTTTATCTTAAAACAGCATCTCACTAAGCTGAGGAGGGCCTCACTAAATTGCTGAGGCTGGCCTTGAACCTGCGATCCTCCTGTCTCAGCCTCCCAAGTACTGGGATTACAGGCATGTGCCACCATGCCTGGCTAAAATCAATTGTTTTTTATGAATATGTCCTCGAAGACTGAAGGCCTGAAGGTTAGAGAGGAGAGAGGCGATTGGAGAGTCAGGCGGCAATTTGGGAGGCCTGAGAGCCATAGTGGGAAGTTGGAGGACATTTTGATTCACCCATAGGGTGCCTGCCAAGGGTGACAGAAGTCCGGCCAAGGTCTGAAATGACCAAAGGGACAAGAGAAGATGATGAGAAGCGTCCTTCTCAAAATCTTGTGAGAGTATTTTGGGAGGCGGAGACTGGAGGATCCGGGTTAGGGGCCAGCCTCAGCTCTCTCTCTCTCTCTCTACTTAGTGAGGCCCTCCGCCACTTCGTGAGACCCAGTTTCAAAATAAAGTATAAAAAATAGGGCCGGGAGTGTAGCATGGAGGTAGAACACCCCTGGGTTCAATACCCCATACCGCAAAAAAAAAAAAAAAAAAAAAAAAATCTTGTGAGAGTAACCTTTCTAAAAGGTCATGGTGGTAGGGGATTCTATACATTGGCCAGAGGGGAAATTTACCACAGTGGGCTCTCAGGTGACAGATTAGTGACCGATGATGGATGCAAAGATGAGGAATGCAAAAAGTCCTCTGTGGTTGGAGTCACACATGAGGAAGGGAGGAGGGGGAAGGAGTGAGACACCCTTTTGGGGCAGTCAGGAATGAGGACCAAGAATTTGGTGGCTTTGAGAACTCGCCAGAGAGTAGCCCTGGTCAGAGCCTCACCATTCTGGCCAAGGTGGCCTACAACTCTGGGCAATTCATGGAGGGAAAGAGAAAAGGAATGGGAGAGACAGAGTGGAGGTCAGAGAGCCTCTATGCTCTGAGTGTTGGCCTGGGATGAGCTGGCACCACCCACTGCTTCATGGGTTGACAGAATGTCTCCACTCCAGCAGGGATCTGGTGGAAAGTACCCTTACAGGTATAGAATGGTTTGTTCTTTGTGGTTTTCCTATTGCATTAGCTTAAAGAAAAAAAATATTTGCAGGTTGCTGCAGGCTGCTTCCTACAAGATATATATTTATTTTCTAAAACCCTGGGATGTCTTTCTCAAGGACCTGGGAGCTATCCCTTTGAAATGTAATCATTAAGAAAACTGTGCCCAGCCAGGTGTGGTGGTCCACGACTGTAATCTTAGTACCTGGGAGGCTGAGACAGGAGGATTGCAGGTTTGAGGACAGCCTCAACAAGTAGTGAGACTCTCATAAACCTAGCAATAAATAATAGGGCTGGAGATGTAGCTTGGAGGTAGAATATTCCTGGGTTCAATCCCCAGTACCAAGAAAAAAACCCCCAAAAAACAAAAGTCATGCATTGCGTCCTCTGCATTCGGAGGGACAGGCGAGTCCTAAATCAGCCCAAGGGACAAGAATGTAGCTCCCATCTCATCATGGAAAGTGTGTCAAGGCCACATTGTCAAGGAGCGCTAAGGATGGTAGGTAACGCAGCGACCGTGTTTGCAAAGTGCCATTTGCCAGGATCATGCCCTTCTCAAGCATTCCGACTTAATATGTTATATACAGTCATTTCTATCCCTAAATAGACGCGCTTCTTTGCCTCTTTGTTTTCTGCGAGAACATCAGCTTCTCTTGCAATCTGTGCTTTTGAGGCTCTTCTTACTGAACTCGTGGTCTGAGCAACAGCGACTGCCAAGTCATCCCCATTATCAGTTCTGGCATTCAAACCCAGGGACTCCGGCCTCCTGGGATTTTTATAGTTGCCATTTAAAAAATAAAACCATAAAACTGTAATGAGATCTGAAAATTAATAACGTTAATTTTTCTGTCTTTGAAAGTAATTACATGCTCACTGGAGAAAGTAGACAAAAATAAAAATTAAATTACGAAAAGAGGAAAAAATAGAATCAGTTGTTTTGAGTTTGAATTTCAAGAACTCTAAGAATCTCAGTAATTTCTTGATAACAGACAATTTAGTTCCCTCCCTCATGGCTATTTAGGGAAACACCGTAACATGCAGAGGTGAGGCTGTTTTCAGAGATGTTATAATCCAGATCCTTAACCACTTTTTTTTTTTTTGGTGCTGGGATTGAACCCAGGTGCATTCTACCTCCAAGCTACACCCCCAGACCAATTTGATTTTTCATTTCCCACTTTTAATTACCCAAAGAATACTAACCCAGGGAGATAAAGAGATCTGCCTGCTCCCAGGCAAAATCCCAAATGGGACTCTCAGCAAGGAGTGTGGCTGGAAGGGTGTTCTTATGGGATCCTGAGGATAAACAGGCTATGGAACTGCTCTTTATAATGACCAGGTGACTTTAAAAAAAAAAATTCTTAGCCAGGAGTGGTGGTGAACCCTTGTAATCCTAGTACTCGGGAGGCTGAGACTGGAGGATCTGGGTTCGCGGCCAGCCTCAGCTACTTAGCGAGAGGCCCTCCGCAACTTAGTGAGACCCTGTTTCCAAATAAAGAATAAAAAATAGGGCTGGGGGTGTAGCTCGGAGGTAGAATGGCCCTGGGTTCAATCCCTAGTACCACAAAAAAAAATTCTTAATTGGATGTGATTAACCTATGCTGTGAGGGACAGAAGCCTAGGCTCTCAGATGCGGCTGTTAGGTGCTCAGGTAGGATGAAAATTCATCTCTGTCCATCTTTATCATGCCCTGGACAGAGAGGGGATATTTGACAGAGAACTTTCACATAGTGCTATAGATCATTTTCTCTTTGGACACTTTTTCAGCCCTAGATTCAGATTTACATATTTTGCGGAAGTATACTTTTCTCTAATTATTTTAGTCTGTAGTCTTACAGAGCTGAATTTATACTGTGTGTATTCTCTCTATTTTGACTGACACAGTTTTCTATTCTAGTTTTTACACATAACAACCCATACATATAAATAGTTCCCGTACAGTATTTCCGACCCACAGATATAGTAACTGTTGGGTATTGAGGGTAGAAACTTTGAGACGTTCGAAGAATGAAGAACATTTCCCCAAATAATTTCCTACTATTGCATTCTCTCTCTCTCTCTCTTTCTCTCTCTCTCTCTCTCTCTCTCTCTCTTTTGATACTGGAGATTGAGCCCAGGGGCATTCTACCTCTGAGCCATATCCCCAGCCTTTTTTATTTTTTATTTTTTTATTTTTTTTGCAGTACTAGGGATGGAACCCAGGGGCATTGTACCTCTGAGCTACACCTCCAGCACTATTTTTTATTCTTTATTTTGAAACAGGGTCTCACTAAGTTGAGGAGGGCATCACTAAGTAGCTGAGGCTGGCCGCAAACCTGCGATCCTCCTGTCTCAGCCTCCCAAGTACTGGGATTACAAACGTGCGCCACCACACCTGGCTCCTTTTTAGTTTTTATTATGAAACAGGGGTCTTGCTAAATTGCTGAGGGTCTCACTGAATTGCTGAGCGTCTTCCTGAATTGCCAAAGCTGGTCTCGAACCTGTGATCCTCCTATCTCAGCCTCCCAAGTAGTGGGATTACAGGTGTGCGCCACTGCGCCCAGCTTCTACTACAGTATTCTTAACTTCATCTACAAATATAAGCATTGTTAATATTTGGCTCTATGTTTTTCCAGTTATTTAGTTCCCTGAAAATATGGACATTTTTTTACATAACAGATTATATTGAATATGCTACTTTGCAACCTTCTTTTTACCATATTATATATAGACTTCTACAGTAATTTTTATTTTTATTTTTTGTGGTACTGGGGATTGAACTCAGGGGCATTCTACCTCTGAGCTATATCCCCAGCCCTATTTTATTTTTTATTTTGAAGCAGGACCCAAGTTTCCAAGGCTGGTTACAAATCTTCAATCCTCCTGTCTCAGCCTACCAAGTACTGGGATTACAAGCATGTGCCACCATGCCCGGCTCTATAGTAATTTTTATTTATTTATTTATTTATTTATTGATTGATTGATTGATTTGCCATACTGGGGATTGACCCCTGGGGCATTCTACCTCCGAGCTACACCCCCAGCCCTAAATTTTATTCTTTATTTTGAAAGAGGGTTTCACTAAATTGCGGAGGGCCTTACTAAATTGCTGAGGCTGGCTTTGACCTGGGATCCTCCTATCTCAGCCTCCCAAGTACTGGGATTACAGACCTGTACCCCCATGCCTGGCTCCAATAACTTTTAAATTAGGGATCTACAAAATCATGAGCATAACAAAAAGATTGTTGTTTTATGTTGCTAAGTTCTGGGTGGTTTGTTACACAGCAACAGATGACTGCGACAACAACAACAAAATGCTGACTTGCCCCAACTTCCGTCATTTGATGCTATACAGGCTGATGAGGTTCTCTGTGCTTTCATTGCCCTACACATATTTTAGGGAACCAGCTATCCTCAGACCTCTGGCATGAGTCCCTGGACTAAGGCCTACAAGGAAATGGTTGGAGAAGATATAAACAGCACACATCCTGCTTTATTCAAAATCGTTCAACTGTGCCGGGCGTGGTGGCGCATGCTTGTAATCCCAGTACTTGGGAGGCTGGCAGATTTGCGGTCAGCCTCAGCAACCTGGTTCATTCAACTTGCAAAATGTTGAATGAAAATAATTTTCAAAGTAGAATTCCACACACCCTTCAGACTATCAGTCAAGTGTGAAAGTAGAATAAAAACATTTTCAAAATAGATCAGAAAAAGATGTGTTTCTCTTATAAATTTTTTCCAAGGAAGTACTGAAAGATGCTCCATAAAAACAAAGAAGCAACAACGATGTAGGATGGAAGAAATTAGAGATTCAGTGCAGAAAAGGCAAAGGGAAGTGTTTTGTTTTGTTTTTGTTTTGAAAAAAGAACCACTTTATTCAAGTATACTTAAAGCAGGGCGTGGTGGTACACGCCTGTAATCCTAGTACTTGGGAGGCTGAAACAGGAGGATATCAGGTTCGAGGTCAGCCTCAGCAACCTAGCGAGAACCTATTCAAAAATAAAAAAATAAAATAGGGCTGGGGGTATAGCTCGGAGGTAGAAAACCCCTGGGTTCAATCCCCAGTATCTACCCCCCAAAAAAATAAGTATAATTAGGAGAAAGAAGTTATCTGTGCAGCAATCTAGATTTGAGCTCATCTAGATTTGAGCTCCATGTTAAAAATAAAAGTAGTAAGTTTTTTACATTTTTTTGGAGAGGGAGACAGTAGGAATTGAACTCAGGGGTGTTCTGCCTCTGGTTCACGTCCCCAGCCCTTTTATGGCAATTTTAATTATGGATGGGAAAAATGTGTTGAAAATATTTCATGGAGCCTGGCAGGCCTATAATCCTAGTATTTGGGAGGCTGAGACAGGAGGATCGCAGGTTTGTCGCCAGCCTCAGCAATTTAGTATTATGTTTGATTTGTTCTGTGGAGTGGGGTGAGGGGAAGAAAGCAGGGGAGAACAAGGAAATGCTGGCTTGTGATAGAAGCCTTGTTAATACCATATGAATTTCAAAATGACGTACATATAGTACTTTTAGAAATGTGAAAAAGTAGCCAGGCATGGTGGCGCATGCTCGTAATCCTAGTACTTGGGAGGCTGAGATAGGAGGCTCATAGGTTCGAGGATAGCCTCAGGAAGTAGTGAGGCTCTCATCAACCTAATGAGACCCTGTTTCAAAATAAAAATAAAAAAATAAAAAATAGGGCTGGGGGTGTAGCTCAGAGGTAGAATGCCCCTGGGTTCAATCCCCAGTACCAAAAAAAAAAAAAAAAAAGAAAAAGAAAAGAAAAGAAATGTGAATATTTGACCTGGGATTTATATGTGTGGATTTTTTTTTTTTTTGTGGTACTGGGGATTGAACCCACGGGCTTTCTATCTCTGAACTACACCCCAACCCTTTTTTATTTTTATTTTGAAACAGGGTCTTGCTAGGTTGATGAGAGTCTCACTACTTGCTGAGGCCGTCCTCGAACCTGCGAGTCTCCTGTCTCAGCCTCCCAAGTACTGGGATTATAAGCATGTGCCACCACACCCATCTCTATTTACTCATTTTTTGAAACAGGGTCTCACTAAGTAGCTGAGGCTGGCCTCCAACCCACATCCTCCTGTCTCAGCTTCCCAAGTACTGGGATTACAGGCCCAGGTCACCATGCCTAGCTTGATATGGCTTTTAATATTTAAAAAAAATGAATTGGGTTATCCTTACAGCAATTATAAATTCACAATCAATCAAAGCAACATAAGTAGTTTACATTTTGATAGATAACTATCAAATATAGAAAGTAAAATGTCAGTGAAAGGCATTTCTTAATAAAACGAATGGTGCTTTTTCCTAACTAGTTCGTGTGTCTCTGTCTAAATCGCTGCTTATGGTTCAAGGGTTCTGCATCAATTTTATTCCTGTTTTTCTTCGTTCTAGAAATAATCATTGAGAAAACTTGATTGCATAAATATGTAGATGAAAAGGGAAGCAGTGTTGTGATGCCATGCCAGTCAATGCTTTGAATGCTTTCTGAGTTTTCTAAAAATCATATAGTCAGTCATCTTTGTTGAAAATTGCTTCTAATGAGTTATCATCTGGCAACTCAATCAAGTCTTCCAATTTTGTTAAGCTAATCATTTAACCATAAAGAGCTTCTTCTTTTTCTTTCTCCTCCTCCTCTTCCTCCTCCTCCTCCTCCTCCTCCTCCTCCTCCTCCTCCTCCTTCTTCTCTTTTGTGCTACTGGGGATTGAACCCAGGGGCATTCTACCTCTGAGCTACACCCTCAGCCCTATTTTATTTTTTATTTTGAACAGTGTCTCACAAAGTTACGGAGGAACTCACTAAGTACCTGAGGCTGGACGTGAACCTGCGATCCTCCTGTCTCAGTCTCCCAAGTACTGGGATTACAAGCATGCACCACCATGCCTGGATGAATTCTCAGGTTTGTATTTCTGTTGTTTTGGCATCCTCTTCCTGTTGAGAGTCCTATATCTATTTGTTATCCCTTTATAATAAGGCCTATGCTAGTGGTATATATTTGCCTATGCTGGTGGTATGTATTTTATTTTTTATTTTGAAACAGGGTTTCACTAGGTTGCAGAGGGCAATCTTTTATGTTTTCTATACCCATTAAAAAAGGAAACAATGAGCCAGGCGTGGTGGCACACGCTTGTAATCCCAGTACTTGGGAGGCGGAGATAGGAGGATCACAGGTTGGAAGCCAGTCTCAGCAACTTAATGAGGCCCTCAGCTACTTAGTGAGACCCTGTACCCAAATAAAAAATAAAATAGAGCTGGGGTGTAGTTCAGAGGTAGAATGCTCCTGGGTTCAACCCCCAGGACTGCCAAAAAAATAAAAGGAAACAATGGAGGTATATGGGACAGCCATATGCAGTTGCTAATTTGATTCTTTCTTTCCTTTCTTCTTTCTCTCTTTCTTCCTTCCTTCCTTCCTTCCTTCCTTCCTTCCTTCCTTCCTTCCTTCCTTCCTTCCTCCTTCCTTCCTTCCTTCCTTCCTTCTTTCTTTCTTTCTTTCTTTCTTTCTTTCTTTCTTTCTTCTTTTTCTTTCTTCTTTCTTTCCTTTTCTCCTTCCTTCCTTCGAACACAGAGGCATTCTACCTTCCAGTCCGATTTTATTTCTTACTTGGAAATGGTATTGCTAAATTGCTGAGGGCCTAAATTGCGGAGGCTGCCTTCTAGCCTGCTATCCTCCTGTCTCAGCCTCCCAAGTACTGGTATTATAGGCGTGTGCCGTACCTGGCTTAATTTGGTGTTTCTAAGTCAGACTTTAAAGTTTATGGATTTGGGGCACATACTCTTTCTTTTTATTTTTTGGTGCTGGGAATTGAACCCAGGGGCATTCTACCTCTGAACTACACCTCAGTCCTTTTTATTTTGAAACAGGGTCTCACTAAGTTGCTGAGGATCTTGCTAAATTACTGAGGCTGGTGTCGAACCTGTGATCCTCTTGTCTGAGCCTCCCAAGTACTAGGATTACAGGTGTGCACCACCACGCCCGGCTGGATTTGGGGCACATACTCTTGAGTGGAAGTCTTTGTCCTCACGTGAAGTCCATGCGGTATCACTTCAAATCTAACCGCTCGCACCTTCATTTCTTTCTTTCTTTTTTTTTTTTTTTTGGTACCGGGGATTGAACGCAGGGGCATTCTACCTCTGCGCTACGCCCCCAGCCCTATTTTTTATACTTTATTTTGAAACCGGGTCTCACGAAGTTGCGGAGGGCCTCACTAAGGAGAGAGAGAGAGAGAGAGAGAGAGAGAGAGAGCTGAGGCTGGCCGCGAACCCGGATCCTCCGGTCTCCGCCTCCCAAAGTACTGGGATTACAAGCGTGCGCCACCACGCCCGGCTCGCACCTTCATTTCTTAGCGATCATCTCCTCTGCCCTATTTGCAGGGCACCCACCCTGTCCTGCTCTTACAGCGCTCTGCACCGGTGCGAGCACGTGGGCTATGCTTATCAGCTATGGAGCGCAGCTCTCAGCGGCTGCATTAGACGGGGGCCTCTTGAGGGCAAGACAAGTAGTTCTCTTCTCTCTTCCTATTTTCTAGTGCGAGTCAGCAGGAAACAATAGAGTTGTGAAGAGGTTATGGATAGAGGAGGTAGAACCACCCTAGTAGCTCATGTCATCTGCCCCTTACTTATCAAGACTGTCAGGAAAGCCGGGCATGGTGGCTCACGCTAGTAACTTGGGAAGCTGAGACCAGAGGATCCGGGTTCGCGGCCAGCCTCAGCTACTTAGTGAGGCCTCCGCAACTTTGTGAGACCCTGTTTCAAAATAAAGAATAAAAAATAGGGCTGGGGGTGTAGCCCAGAGGTAGAATGCCCCTGGGTTCAATTCCCAGTACCGCAAAAAAAAAAAAAAGACTCAGGAAACCAATTTCCATAAAGCTCTACCGCGCATGTGCCAAGGCTGTGCGCTGGCTGAAACCTGAAAGCCAGTTTTACCTGCACAGGAGCTAAACTCTGAGCTGCAGAATCCGCTGTGGAACAAAGAACTGGTTATCTGCCACAGCTGGTGCAGCCTAGCCTGCGTAAGTCTCCTGCAGAGAGCTCGCTCAGCCACAGAGAGAGCTTGGAGTCCATGCAGACAACCCGATGAGGCAGAAAGAGGCCCGGAAGTCTGCACAGGAAGTGGGCCCCCTACCCCTTCCTCTGCTGACAGCTGCGTCCCTAAGATTGTGTATGGTCGCTCTCTGTCAGGGGGTGACATAGTTCTCTGCAGTGCTTGGCATAGTAACTGTAGTTAACTCTCAGGTACCAGCATTGACACACCTGGTTAAATGTCTCCTGTCTGTCCCTACCATACTACTTAATCTTTCTAAGTCTTCAACTATATTTATGGTATTAAATACAAATTTCTTAGTATAGTGCTTTTTTCACAGTGCTGGGGATTGAACCCAGGGCCTAAATTATGCTACGTGAACACTGCCACTAAGATACAGTCCCCACTCCCAGCTCTTTTTATTTTATTTATTATTATTATTTGGTACTGAGGATTGAACCCAGGGACATTCTACCTCTGAGCTACACCCCTTAGTCCTTTTATTTTTTATTTTGAAACAGGGTCTCATTAAGTTGCTGAGGATCTTGCTAAATTGCTGAGGCTGGCCTCTAACCTGCGATCCTCCTGGCTCAGCCTCCCAAGTACTGGGATTACAGGTGTGCACCACCAAGCCCAGCTTCTTTTTATTTTATTTGAAGACAGTATGTTGCTAAGTTACCCAGGATGGTTGCAGAATGGCAATCCTCCTGCTTTAGCCTCTAAGGTAGCTGGGAATATAGGTACACACCACTGTGCCTGGTTTTGCTTTGTGCTTTTTAAAAACTCTAAATCTATTGTAGTTCTTATTGCTGTTTTTCTAATTGGTGGATAATAATCACTTAAGATCTGTTTGAAGGAATAAAAGTTGTTACTAGATATCACCAGCCGAAGTAGAAGCCTACATTAATTTAAAAGACAGATATTGATGAAACACGAGAGCAGAATCAGGCTACCGCTTGGTAATGGACTAATTGATTATTTTATAACAAGAACAAAAATCTAATAGGAAATCCAAGATATACATTACTGGCAAAAATAGTTCATGTAAGATTTGAAATCAATTAGGAATGAGTGTGAACATTTTATAGACATCTATATTTAATAGTATTTGATTGAAACGATCCTTAAACTAATATTGTTTGTAGGAATAAATGCCTCTGCTGTTAAAATCAGGGGAAAAATTGAAAGAAGGTTGTGTGAAGAGTGAAGAAATATAAAACACTGTGACGAATTTTGTAACGAAAATGAAAAGTGCCAGTCGTGGTGCCGCACGCCTATAATCCCAGTACTTGGGAGGCTGACAAAGGAGGATCCCAGGTTTGAGACCAGTCTCAGCTGTGATAACATGCCCTAAAAATAATATTTTAGCTTCGTTTTCTACCCTAAAATTAAACTCCCTTCCCTTACTGTCCCAAGGACAAAGCTAGTTCCCTAAGGACGAAACCAGTTCCTGCCGTTATCGCCCATAGGAAAACGCCTCGCAGCCCCCAGCCGCAGCTCTGGGCTCCAGCCAGCTGGTGCGAGAGTCACTTCCACCCAGACCAGCCTCCGACCCCCGCCTGGGTGCTCAGCCCACGCCCCTAGACCTACCCCCTTGCTTCTAAATAAGGAAAATTTACTATGATTAGTCGATTTATAGCATAACCCGCGAACTTGGCTTGCTCTCTATAAAAGGAAACGGTGAACTGTACAAGAGGCTGCCGTTTTGACCTGCTGGAGGGTGGTGGCCCCGCGGTAATAAATGCTTCCCGCCTTAACTGAGTCTGGTCTTGGACCCATTGTCCTACACATGGGGTACAACACAGCAACTTAGACCCTCAGCAGCTTAGCGAGACCCAGTTTCAAAATAAAAAAGAAAATAGGGCTGGGGGTATATTTAGTTAATCTTGTGTTGACGTATTCAAATAATTCCTCTCTGGAATGAAGCTATGCTAGACCAACTTCCTTTCTTCCTGTATATTTTTATCAGTTTTATTGAGGCATAAATAATAAATAAAGTATCATTTCAAGGTTTACAATGTAATAATTTGACATATATGTATATGAACTATACATGTATTTATATCTGGTGCAATAATTAACACAATCAAGTTAACACATCCACGACACAATTACCCCTTTTTCTCGAGTGGTGAGAACGTTCAGTATCTACTCTCTTAGCAAATGTCAAGCACATGATGCAGAATCGCTAACTGTAGTCATTGTGCCGTACATTAGCTCTACAGAACGCACTCAGAACTGAAAGTTTACGCCCTGTGACCATCTTCCCATTTCTCTCACCTCCGTTTCTCTGTAACCACCATTCTGCTCTTTCTACAAGTTTGAATTTTTAGTATCCACATATAAGTGAGAGCATATAGTACTTGACTTTCCGAGATAGTTCATTTAGTATAACACCCCCAGCCTCCTCCAGGTGGTCACAAATGGCAGGGTCTTCTTTTTTGATTTTTTAAATTTTTTTGCTTGGAAACAGGGTCTTGCTAGGTTGCTGAAAGCCTCACTATGTTGCTGAAACTGGCCCGGAACCTGCGATCCTCCTGTCTCAGCCTCCCAGGTACTGGGATTCCAGGTAGACAGGCTCAGAGTTCTATTTTTTTTTTTTTTTTTTTTGCAGTACTGGGGATTGAACCCAGGGGCATTCTACCTCCGAGCTACACCCCAGCCCTATTTTTTTATTCTTTATTTTGAAACAGGGTCTCACTAAGTTGTGGAGGCCCTCACTAAGTAGCTGAGGCTGGCCATGAACCTGGATCCTCCTGTCTCAGTCTCCCAAGTACTGGGATTACAAGCGTGCGCCACCATGCCTGGCTTTCAGAGTTCTATTTTTAACTTTCCATAATGATTGTGCTAATTTACATTTCCATTAACAAAGTACACAGGTTCCCCTTAACCCTTTTATCTCTGGTCTTTGTGATAATAGCCATCTTAGTGTGACCCGATATATCACTGTGGCTTCATTTACATTTCCTTGGCGACTAGTACTGTTGAACCCATTCTCATGTACCATTTGTATGTCTCCTTCAGAAAAATGTGTATTCAGGTTCTTGGACTATTTCTCTTTCTTTTTTGTGGTACTGGGGCTTGAACCCAGGGGCATTCTACTGCTGAGGTACACCCCCAGCCCTATTTTATTTTTTATTTTGAAACAGAGTCTCACTAAGTTGCAGAGGGCCTCGCTAAGTTGCTGAGGCTGTCCTCAAACCTGTGATCCTCCTTTCTCAGCCTCCCAAGTACTAGCGATTGCAGGTGTGCACCACCACACCCATCTTGTGACCATTTTAAAATAAGGCTATTTGACTTTTTGCTATTGAGTTGTAGTAGTTCCTTATATACTTTGAATATTAACTCCTTGTCAAATGTATGGTTCATAAATATTTTCTTCTGTTCCATAGGTG
>PVJS01037317.1:0-19985 GCA_004027185.1 Glis glis
AAAAAAAAAAAAAAAAAAAAAAAAAAAAAAAAAAAAACAAAATAAAGAATAAAAATAGGGCTGGGGGTGTAGCACGGAGGTAGAACGCCCCTGGGTTCAATCGCCAGTACCGCAAAATAAATAAATAAATAAATAAATAAATAAATTAAATTTTAATATACTAATATCATTATGTATATTAGCTCCTAAATGCTTTAGGAACATAATTTGATCTCTTTATTAAACTGGCATTACTTGCTAAATTTACACATTTCCTAATTAAAACTACAAATGCCGTGACAAATAAGAAACAGTAAATAATAAATTAGATGGCAATATTTTCTACTTGAAGAAGAAACCTGCATTTAATTGTATATCTGATGCATGGAGGCTGGAATTCAAGCTCTGATACACTTGATGGCCTATGCTAAGTTTACCCTTCCTCAGGTTGGATATGCCATCCAAAAAGATCTCCATAAAATAGCATGTGCTGTTGTTACCTATCTGAAGTCATGGCATGCAGAATGATCTGCATGCATGCAGAGTGAGAATTAAATAGTCCAATTTTATTTAAGTTCTTTAAAAGATTTCAAATAGTTATGAAATCAACAAGACTTCACTGGTGCTTTGGGAAGAACCAATGATGTTTGGACAACGCTTTATAGATAACAGAAATTTCTTTTTTCTTTTCTACAACCCTCTCAAATCAGCCCTCCACCCCCAGATCCATCCACATAGTTGGCATAAAGGGAGAGAATAGTGTGATGTGAAGGGATTTTTTGTATCTTTTTCTGAAACATGAATACTCAAAATTTAGATAATCATTCTCATCCCATAATTAATTAGGGTAATGATCATTTAATTTTTATTAAATTATTTTTTGTTTTCTTCCAGGCCCCCACTCCTACAAAAATATATTTTAGTGTATGTATTTTAGATCTTTCTGATCTATCTTCCAAGTCATATCCTTAAAGTCATATTATATTATTGCTTTTTGGGGGGGTTAGTTCATTTAAATTAATATATTGCTAAAATGCTCTACTCTCCAGAGTTTAAACTTCCAACAGCAACGCAATTGGTTCCCATTTTGTCACATCCTTGCTAGGCTTAGATATTATGTTACTTTCTAATTTTTGCTATTCTGAAGAATGAAAAGTGTTCTTTAATTTTAATTCCTTCCTTCCTTCCTTCCTTCCTTCCTACCTACCTACCTACCTACCTACCATTTCATCTAGTACTGGGGTATTCTAACTCCGAGATATATCCCTAAGCCCTTTTTGTTTTTTGGTTTGAAACAGGGTCTCACCAGGTTACTGACACTCTTGCTACATTGCTGAGGCTGTCCTCAAACCTGAGATCCTCCTGTCTCAGCCTCCCAAGTACTAGAATTACAGGCATGTGCTACCATATCCAGCTTAACTTATACTTTCTTGATAAATAATAGAAATAAATATCTCTCTAAATGTTTAATTGTCTTTCTGACTTCCATCGCTATAAATTACCATTCATTTCCTAAGTCCTTTGTCTTCTTGAATAACCTATTTTTAAAAGAGTTTCTTAAATATTCTAAATATATGTCTAATACTTTATTTTGATATTTTAAACATTTTTCTGTCTATCATCCTTTTTTTTTTTTTTGCGGTACTGGGGATTGAATGCAGGGGTGTTCTACCTCTGTGCTACGCCCCTGGCCCTATTTTTTATACTTTATTTTTTTGTGTGTGTGGTACCGGGGATTGAACCCAGGGGCGTTCTACCTCCGCGCTACATCCCCGGCCCTATTTTTTATACTTTATTTTGAAACCGGGTCACATGAAGTTGCAGAGGGCCTCACAAAGTAGAGAGAGAGAGAGAGAGAGAGAGAGAGAGAGACAGGGAGAGAACTGAGGCTGGCCGTGAACCCGGATCCTCCGGTCTCCACCTCCCAAAGTACTGGGATTACAAACGTGAGCCACCACACCCGGCTCTATCATCCTTTCATACAGTTCTCTACTGCTGTCTTTGTTAAAAAAAATCCTTAATTATAATACAATTAAAATTTTTGTTTGTTTTGTTTTGTTTTTTGAGGGCAGGTTACACTCAGGAAGGAGAGGAGTCAGTTCCTAAGCCTCATTCAAAAAGCATGAATGGCCCTTGCTGTATAAAATATATTTGGTACAGCCTTGAATCTCCTCTATAGAGCAGATGAATCCCCAAATATATAATTTTTATTTATCAATGTAAAGGAAAGCAAACATCAATTTAGATAAATGAATGAATTTTCTTCTTATGGCATTATTAACAGAAAAAGGTATGGGTGCCTTTAAGGATGTTCAGTGCAGAGCAACAGGGCTCTAATGTAGTATTAAGGATTAAAAACAAAGGAGACATTCTACTTGACTTTACAACACCTATATTTGAAACAGGAAGTTTTAGATTACTTTTTTTTTTTTTTTTTGCGGTACCGGGGATTGAACCCAGGGGCGTTCTACCTCTGCGCCACACCCCCGGCCCTATTTTTTATGCTTTATTTTGAAACCGGGTCTCACAAAGTTGTGGAGGGCCTCACTAGGTAGAGAGAGAGAGAGAGAGAGAGAGAGAGGAGAGAGGAGAGAGAGATCGCGCATGCGCGTGCGCGCTGAGGCTGGCCACGAACCCGGATCCTCCGGTCTCCACCTCCCAAAGTACTGGGATTACAAGCGTGCGCCACCACGCCCGGCTAGATTACTTTCTTAAATGTCAGTAAATCTTTTTTTTTGTTTATGTGTGGTTGTCTTTCTTTGTTTTCTTTTGTTAACCCATGAAAGCTATGATGTATATTACTTTGTAGATGGGGTATAATCAAGAAGAAGATGTTTTCTTTAATATTCTAACCAATGAAAAAAATTTAGTTTTTAATGCTTTAAATTTAAAAAAAATTTTCAGTTGAAATTAGTTTTTAAATGTATTAGAGCCTTCTTTGTCTTAAAGAACATACCTAATGTACCAAATGGGCTCTTTCGTTTGTGACTTAGGATGTCACTATAAATTTCACATATTCTATCTGACTGCCACACTGAAGAGGTCACTGAGGGATGGCTCAATGAGGATAAATGACTATACATCACACATCACAAACTTTGTGAGTAAATACACTAGATATTTATAATTTTTTGTTTCTCCCCTCCATCATTGACTGCAAGCAATAGCTTTTTCTGCTTTAATTTTCTCATTTGTAAATTAAAGATTATAACAGTAGTCACCTGATAATGGGTTTGTGAACAGTAACTCAATTTATACATAAAGCATTTGAAAGGCTTGGCTCATATTAAACACTATAGGTATATTGGCCATAAGAATATTTTTATTATTTGTTTATATTTTATAGTGATAGTGTATTTTATTAATACATATAGTTATATTTTAAAAAGTATATTTTTATTATTATTTAGTAATATTTTAATTGTTTTCAGTGTCCCTCTATAAAGCAATATTACCTTTAACCAAATTTTCTATGGACTAATAAAATAAATGGTAAACACTGTTAGCATTACATGTAAAATGAAGCCAAATCACTCTTGAATGGCTTATGCAGACTCTATAACTGTGATGTCAAACAGAATGTATGTATGTATGTATGTATGTATGTATGTATACATGTCTCCACAAACCCATTAGGTGACCACTATAATTATTTGTGTTTTACAGATAAGGAAACTAAGGTAGAGAAAAGTATTTGCTGAACAAGAGTCTCCCATATAAGTGAGGTATTAATATAAAGGTTAATGATAAAACAATGTTACCCATATTTCCTTAACAAGCCCCAAAGAATTTCAGCTCTAATAACTCCATCTCACTTATCCAATCAGTTCCACCGCCCATATATTATTACCCATTTATGACACAATAAATCCCACACTTTCACTCTCTGATCTATCACAGGTAATGGTTATAAAATATAAAGCTCTAAAATCATTACCTTCCTGTTGCCATTACATTGCCATCGTAGGGATGCCCTTTTGGAAAGAACGAATTGGAGGCATGGAACTTAGGAACTATACAATGCAATCTTAAGAGAGTGCCATCTCACTGTATAATAAAACCATAAAATCTGCCATGAACCAGTGCTTAATAAAGTTTTCACTCTAACCTTATTAGCAAACTTGTTTGAGTTCTGAGGACATGAAATGATAAAGGGACATTCTGAGGACATTCAATGAAAGAGAATTTGGAAGTCACAGGACACACATTTGTCAACCTTGCATTAAATGGCATATTTCTAGTCACAGAGAATACATTTTTAGAAACTCTACATAAAACTAGCCAGCGATACCAGCTGACAAGAAAGGAAATCCTGAACTTTAGTGTTGTCTTTATTCTTAAATCAGTTGGTTGTGTCTAGATATCACTGTCTGTGTGTTCAATAAGATTAAGTACTTTTATAAAATGTCTGAAAGGAAAACTATAGTCTGTCAGAGAAAAGAGCGTTCTGAAAAACATATATGGTTGTTATCTCTTTTTAAAGGTGAAACAACAAACCTATGAGCCATTTACCATGCCAGCTTTCCAGACAACTATTGTCTCAACGATATTAGGATATTAAACAAGTTTCTAATCTCAGTTCAAGCTATGTTTGATATCTGGGCTGAAATAAAACATTCAAGGTTATAAGTCTCCATTTTCTCAAATAATATGGTCCACCTTATTGCCCTTCTTGTCCCGGTGAGACAGGATGATTCTAAGGTACGCAGGGCTACGTGAAAAATACTTGTGTTCAAACATGTAAAAATGGTCTATGAGGGAATCTTTCTTTCACACACTGCACACCATAGAACCAAAACAAATAGTCTCATGTCTGCAACAGAAGACAAAATTAAAAAACAGCTAAACTTCTATTCTTCTGCCAAATGAGATATTCAGGAGAAAAATTTAAAACAATCAATGTATAAGGAATAGGAGAACCCAAAGATAAAAAGAACCTGACATAATAATTCCTAGCACAGAGTATGTTAAATAAAAACACCTTACCCTGAGAGATTCTAATGTGGTGGATTTTAACAGAAATTATCTTGGAGGTAACATAAGGTCCACATCATGCAAAACAAGTGTCTAGCAGATATCTATTTAAATGGTCATTATGCTGGTGGGCATATGTTGTACTTTAGAAGGCATGAAGTCAAGTGTACAATTTTAGTTTGTGTTTAAAATAAATCATTACTCATTGGGATCAATATGAAGATTAATGACTTCAGGGAATTTTAGAAAAAAAAAGAGCTAGATCTATCCTAACCATACCATACCATGCTTTAAAAAAAAGTACTAGCCTTACACCGTTCTGAGAAAAAACACTCCAACTTTATGCAGCAGATGCCTCTGTTTCCTACAAACCTTAACTTCAGCTCAGACTCACCTGAGGCCTGCTGCTGGCAGCATTCCACTGTCATGGAGAATCTTTCCACTTTCTATGTCCTCCTGTCCTATTGCTTTCTACTTGGGGCCTTCTCTGAAGCTCTAAGAACTCTCACAATCTAAGTATAAGTTCAGTCCAGAAGCGCATGGGCTGAAAAAAGCACTCAGGGTAATTTATGCCCAGTGTTCTTGCCAGCCCCTCTCTGGGCAATCTCTTGTGGAAGTGGTTCTCTACACCCCTGTGCAGATCCAGAGGAATCAGCCCCAGCACTCACAGTGGTGGCTGAAAAATTCCCCTGCGTATCAGCATTTCTTCTCTCCTTGTCTCATTCCCCTGAGCCCCCTAACTCCTGCTCCTAAAGAAGCCAGGGCCTTGCCTCAGGCTCAGCCTTCAGGAGAAAACACAACTATCTCCCTAAACTTGGGTTCTGTCTTCTGTCTGAGTTTATCCATTCATGGCTGAACTCACCTCAGTCCATGTCTTTATACTAATATCCTTTTCAAGTCCAAAGTGATTACTTTTAATGTTGTTAAAATAGCTCTCTAGTTACAAATTTTTTAATAAAAATGTAACCATTCCAAATGAGTGAGATGGCAGATGCTACTTGATAGATTTCTCCAGGAACCAAAGAATATTAGGAATGTGTGTGTGTGTGTGTGTGTGTGTGTGTGTGTATGTAATTGTCCAATGTCTATGTCTCTTCTGTCTTTGTCTGGGTATAGGGTGCTGATGTATCACACCATATGTGTGCTCAGCAATGGCAAGCTGCCAACAGGTAGAGTTAATCCGAATGACAGGGACAGAAAAGACTTCACAGTGGACATGCCGCAGGATGATTCAGACGGCCTCACTGTGAACATCTGACTTGTATGCTATTTGGCACTTACTTCTGATAGCTTCCACTATATCAGGTCCTGAGCAGAACAGGAAATTCTGATTATACGGGACTCTAAGCAACCCATCTAAAATTCCACACAGGATGCACAAATTATTATTTTATTTTTCTAAAAGTGGCTGATTGAGTTCATAGCATTATGTTACCCAGATAGTGAGCAAAAGAACTAAAATTCATTCTTTCTCTGAATTTACATACCATACCCTTCCAGAAATATTTGAGTCACTGAGTGGAATGCTAATCCTAGTTTAGACAGGAGGATCTGGGATCCAGAAATGTTACATGATTCATTTAAGGTCACAAAGCTAGATTTTGGCAAGCAGAGACTGAACCTGATTCGTAGGTCTGTGAGTTCACATGTTGATTAAAAGAACCACACAACTGCCTGTAAGCACTATAATCTCTATAACCAGCACACTGGCTGTGCACACTGCTGCACGTCAGCTGCCTATCACAGAACTTGGCAAATGAGGATTCTCAACAAATCAGTCTTCAATGATTGAATGAAGGCCTAACAGGAAATGCACACAAAATACCAATGATGGTTCCAAGACACTCTGGGAAGAAAACTGCATCTACATATGCCTTTAATCTCCAAGTCCAAAAGAGCAATATGTAGTTGTTTTTCATGCACACATCCTCCAAGGAGCAAGGCAGTACTTTCTAAGAAAACCATTGAGCAGTCCTTGGCAGTGCGGTCTCCAGAAAAGCAACAGCAACTTCATCTGAGAATTTGTTAGAAATGCAAATTTGCAGGCTCTACCCAAGATTACTGAACCAGAAACTTGGAGCGGGGGCCCATCAGTCTGTGATTTTATCCAGGTGATTCGTATGCATGCAAAATGTGGAACCCTTACCATAGATCACCACAGAAGCACTCCCTAAAGTACTGCTTGGAATCTGAAGCCACCAGAAAGAAAATATGGTTATGGATAAGAATCATATTAGCAATGTGAACTTGAAAAAGTTTACAATGCGTGTGTACAAATTTTCTTAGCAAACTGGAAATAGAAAGCATTACTTCTAGTTATATCAAATCATGCAGAGCAGAGCAAGCAAGTGGAACCCTAATTACTAGTCAGAATATACAACCTGCTGCCCTAATCCAACCTCCATCCCCACTAAGCACACATCTTGAACTCTACAGGGCCTGGGCCCAAGTTTTGGATGTACCTAATGTGGTAAAGATGTGGAGGAAACAGCATTGACTCCCATGGTAAGAATGTCATTCTATTTTCAATTTCCATATTAGTGAGGGTTCTCCAGAGGAAAGCCAACAGGATATGTATATGAATTATTACAAACAGAGATTTGTTAGATTGGCTTATGTGATCAGAAGCTGGGCAGTCCCATGATGGCTGTCTGCATACAGGAGAGACAGAGGAAACTGTAGCTGCTCAGTCCAAGAAGCTGGAGCCTCAGATCCAAAGGCACCAATGGTACCACCCAATTTCAAGACTGAAGACCTGGAAACTCCCTGGAGAATCCATGGTAAGAGTCCACACTGGGAGACTGGAAGGATGGCAGCAGCATTAGACACATCTGCTCTAGAAGAATCTGACTCTTTCTACTGCATTTTATTCTATCCAGGACCCCAGACTATTGGACGTACCACCCACATTCAGGGAAGGTTTCCATCCTTAGTTTGCTGTCCTATGTGCCAATCATCTATGGAAAAACCCTCACAGACACACTCAGAAGTGTGTGTGTGTGTGTGTCTGTGTGTGTGTGTGTGTGTGCGTGCGCGCGTATGTGTGCACAGTACCGGGGATTAAATCCTGGGGTGTTCTACCACTGAACTACAGCCCCAGCCTTTTTTATTTTGAAGTAGGATCTTGCTATGTTATAGTACACTGGCCCCAAACCTGCGAACCTCCTGTCTCAGCCTCCCAAAGACTGGGATTACAGAAGTGTGCCACCTGCCAGCTAAGTATGCTTATAAGTTTTGCTTATTTGCTTTTTTCTTGTTTGTTCTGCACTGTTGGGGATGTAACCCAGTGCCTTTTGCATATTAGGCAAGTGCTCTACCACTGAGCTATACCCCCAGCACCAGATGTCTCTAAATCCTAGGCATCTCTCAGTCCAATCAAGTTGACAACACAGATTAACCATCAGTTTTATTTCCTTCTTTCTAACTGTATTGCTTTAGTGCAAGTGACTCTTTACATATCCCTAACACTTGCTAACTTTTTACTAATAAAGTATAAATACCACTTAGGACCTTTCTATAGGCAACCCTCTTTAGCCGCTATTTAATAAGACTATTTTGTTTCCATCCCATATCTTCCTATGGATTCCTTTTATTTAAAAAACATAAGCTCACTTTTCATTCATAATTATAACATAAATATAAATGTCATACTAGTAATGAACTGAATAGAGTTCATCTAGTGAAGCCTTAACCCATGTTTTTAGAGATAGGGCCTTTAAGGAGTCAATTAGGATTAACTGAAGTAAAAAATTAGGACCCTAATCCAATAGGATTAGTGTCCCTATCAGAAGAGAAAGGACAGCAGGAACTCATGTGCACAGGGAAAATGTAATGTTAGGATATAACAAGACAATCTGAGCGCCAAGGAGAGAGGGCTCAGGAGAAACCAAACCTATCAACACCTTGACCTTGGACTTCTAGCCTCCCAGATTATGTAAAATACATTTCTGTTTTTTAAGCTGCCTAGACTGTGGTATTTTGTTGTGGCTACCCAGGCAGACTAATATAATACATTTGTTTATTAATTCACTCAACTAAGATTTATTGAATTTATCTGTGCCAGAAATCACACTGTACCTGATACTCATTCCACTGACATCAGTTCCTGCTCCAGTGAGATTCACAAACTGAAGATACAGGGTTAAAGAAAGAGCTAATGAGTGTTTACTGTCTTAAGTATAACTCTTCACAAGTGCACAGGGTGTTTGGAATGATCATACAGGGGCACCTCGCTGGAGTTTAAGGAGAGAGTTTATGAATAACTGTGTCCTGAGCCAACATTCAAAGGATGAGTAAATGACCAAGAATTATAGTATGTGAGAGGATGGTAGAGAGAATCATGAGCTGCAGTGTCAAGAAAGAGCACCCTGCTCACACTCTGTGATCATGCAAATACTGGGAGGGATTGATGAGAAAGGCCAGATTTCCAAGGTGGTCTGAATCTAATCACATGTACCTTAATTGCTTAAAAGCATAGTTTCCTCCCACTGGTGGCATAAGAAGACATTAGAGTGATTGAAAGCCAGAGAGTTGATGTATCCTGGCTGGCTTTGAAGATTAAAGGGGCCATGTGGAGAAACTGAGAACAACTTGTAGGAGCTGAGAATGATTCTCTGCTAACACCAGCAAGGAGATAGTATTTCAGTTCTACAAATGCAAGACATTGGATGGTGCCAGCAATTTGAGTGAACTTGAAAGTTAATTCTTTCCTTCACCTCCAGATAAGAGGCCAGCTCAGCTAATGCTGGCTTTTAGCCTTGTGTGACTGGAAGCAAAGAAACTAGTCAGGCTTACCCACATGACTTCCAGAATCATAAGATAATAAATTGATGTTGTTTTAAGCTGCTATGTGTGTGGCTATTAGTCGGGCAGCACTAGAAACTAATACAACTCCTTTAAGAACTGATAAATGTTCATCTTAACTGGGATTCTGTTAAGAAGTGTTATCTAAAATGTATAGCCACCTGTTTACACATCCATTCTAGAAGGCATACATGCAATGCAACATCCATTAGAATGACTTCAGAAACAATTACATGAACCACAAGCAACACTATAGATGAATCTCATAAAGATAACTTTAAAGGGCAAAAGCAAAGCCAGATGCAAAAGAATACTTATCAGATAATTCCACTTATATAATTCTAAGAAGCAAGCAAAACTAAATTATGGTGTTCATGGAATGTATATGTAGGGGCAAAATGTATAAAGAAGAACAATAAAGTGATTACCAAGAAACTCAGGATAGTGGCGACCTTTGGAATAGAGAAGGGAAAGTGATGGGGAGGGACAGAGAATGGGGAGGGCACAGCTTCTTTGTAATGGCATTATAATATATCATGAACTAGTGATGACATGTGTGTTTACTTTCTGATTATTCAGTGACAAAGTCTGCTTTATGTCCTATTTTATATGTTGTACTTAAAAAGTGTTTCATAGCCAATTAAAAACCTGCGGGGCATTGTGCTGGTACATTTTATTTTAATGTGTATAGTTGAAAGATCATAAAGTATTAGGAAGGAAATTTGTGGGACGCACCATGCAATGATTGCTGTGAGCCCAGAGCCCTGGTTCTCCAGGCAGGGATGCCTTCCCTCTGACACATCTGAGGAATACAGCTTAAATATTCCCCTTGCCTAAAGCCCCCATGTCTTTCTTACGTACTCTGGTTGCTTGAAATGGACTATTTTTCCCTTTTATTTATTATTTTATTATGTGTTTCTGAAAAAAAAGTCACCATCTTTTGAACATGAACATCAATTATCTCTGAAGGGGATCAAGAGTACTCTGATTCACCATATCTGCTACTTTCCTGAATCATTTTACTTGCTTCCTATTCTTTGCTTCTACCCAGAAGGCAGCTGAGGTTTTGCTGAGGATGCTGGTACTAATGCATCCTGCACTATTATTTCACTGGCTCGCTGGCCCCTTTTATGATAATGTGACTGAGCAGAAGCAGTAATAAAGATAAACCACTGATTGCTTTGTTCCTTCCCAAAACCAGTCCTCTTGATGCTTAGAATAGTCCTGCTTTACTCCATATGTATAGCAGAATTTTTTCCTCTTAAAAATACATAAAATTGGAACTTCACCACCATTAATGGCATTCAATATCAGACAGCCCAGCTATTTGGCAGCAGAGAGGGTGGTTGTCCATTAGCCCTGGCATCTGGAGCTGAGAGTCATCTTGGATGGATAAGAGTATAAACTATCCCGCCTGATTGCTATAAATGAAATGGAAATAAATAACTTTTGTTTAAACTTGTCAGTGTACTGGTATGGGTTTCTAAGGAGGTTCAGGAATAAGATTGGCTAAGCAGGGCTTGCATTACCTATAAAGCCTGACCACATTCTGATTGAAACATAACTCTATCCCCATATTAGTTGGTCCACTTCCATGTAAGCCCTGCTCATATCTAGCTCTAAATGGGCTCACTGAGTTGTTTTTCAGTACCCTTCTAATTGGAATAACTTGCCTTTTTCCCTTTATCCATCCAAATTTACACACCCTTCAAATTACAGCTTCTCTGAAGACTTCCCTAAGACTTAAAGACTTACTTCCCTAAAGAATTTCCAAATATATCAACATGAAGCTTTCTCCTATGAGCTCTTATCATTCTTTAATTGCATCCCATTTAATTAGGATCTGATCATGTTATCCTTGTTACAATAAATGATCAGCTCCATAAGAGGCAAAATCATTTTTTATCATATGCATCATTTAAAAACATGCTAGGTTTTCAAAAGAGGAAGCAGTAGAGAATCATGGGACCACTAGGTTTTCAAAAGCAGCTTTCATGGAGGGAGAAATAACCTCACCCAACCTTAAAGCTATAAATTATCTTGAAGGGAAACTCACGGGAAATATGATAGAGCCAAGTGGTTCCTGGCATATATACTAGTGGGTAGTTGGTCAAAAAGTGTTTGTTAATGTGATTGATTGATTTAATATGGGAGGAAGAATGTGACTGGCTTTTCCTGGAAACACACAAAAAACAGAGAGTTTATTATCTAGGGGGACAGTTGGAAGTAGCCAATGATAAAATGATCTTCAGTCAAATGAGTTAAGAATAACTTTCAATTTTAGCAGTGGCGATGGTTTTGCTCAGCCACCATTTATTTAGCAGCATATATTTAGTTTCTAATCTTATGTTTTACATGATACATCTAATATGATCTGCTTAAAAATCCTAAAGAATAATCATAGTTAGTCTAATTTTAATCAAACTAAGATGTAGAGTGGTTATATTAGCTTCCTGTTCTATCTGTCACATATTACCACAACTATAATGGCTCAAAAACATGAATTTATTATATGATACTACTAAAGTTCCAAAATCCAAAACTCGTTTCACTAGCCCCAAATGAAGGTGTGGGTCAGTGTCCTGGGGATTCTAAGGATGAATTTGTTTTCTTGCCTTTTGTATCTTCTATAAACTATGCGCATTCCTCCTGGTCCCTTTCTCCATTTTCAATCTCAGCAGCATAGTCAGCCTCTCTCTATATCTCTTTTTCTCTCCCCATCCTCCTCTATCGTCACATCTCTTTCTCTGACACTCTAATTATAATTAGATTAGATCCATCCACATAATCCAGAATAATCTCTCCATCTCGAGAATCTTAATTTAACCATATCTGCAAAGTCCCTTTAGCCATGTAAGGTAACATAGTCACAGGTTCTGTGGATGAGGACATACACAAATTGAGGGCCATTATTTTGACCACCACAGAAATCAAGTAAATTACCCAAGACTCTCAAGACTGGGAGGTAGCAACACAGTTGAAATTTACATCTCCTGGTGCCCAAACCGATGATCTTAATAGCTATTTTTCTTATTTCCTCCATTGTTCTCAATTGTTCTTTATTTTTTTTACAGGGATCCATGATAAACAAAGAAAGTTATCATAGTAAAAACTAGCCCAAAACAAATCCAAATTAAAATAAATAAAAACTTCATTTCCTAGTGTCACATATTTTAACAATATGCCCTGCAAAATGGCAAAGAAAAGAGTATCTTATTGACACTCTTACACAGGTAGCAAAGTCATATTGACTTAAAGCAGATATACATGGTTCCAATAGTGAAATTCACTTAACTTTGGAAAAAACATTACTACTCACTTGGAAAGACAATCTATTCAATGTGTAAAAGAGTTATCATTTTAGAATGACCTCTTTGAATTCATATATTTTTAGCCTCGTATTTGAAATGGAAGCAGGGTCTGAGATCCTGACAATTTAAGAATTGAATGTTTATATGAGGAAAGGAAAGAGAGAAGGAAAAGAGGAAGGGCAGAAGGAAGACAGACAAATAATACCAGATAAGGTCTTCAGTTGCACCATTCTCTGACTTACCTGCAACACTGTGAAGATACCTGTGGGTGTAGGTGTTAAGGGGCATGATATCTGAGCACCTGCAGAATCCACATCCATCCAGGAGGGTTAAAAGCCAGCTGGATGCTAATCAGCAGAGAGCTACTAATCACAAGAAGGTCTAAGTCATGTTTCTTAGATTGTGGGAATAGTGATTTCATTGGAATGTCCAGGTCTCTTTTCAAAGCAGTTCCTGAGAACATTTTAGCATACTAATTTAAAATTTCACAAGTTCCCAAGGTGGTTCTTATTCATGCTAATGTGTAGGTGCTACCTTACAAGAAAAAGAAGAGCAATGGTGGAGAGATAAATAGACAATAGAAACAAATATTACAAGGCTAAAAAAATTTAAAACAATCAGCATTATAATCAGGTAACAGGAAAATTAAGTAACATTGTTAGTCAACACTTCCCCATAAGTATGAATTCCTGTGGACTACTGATGTTGCATACAATGAAAAGGAACCCAGAAGACACCCAACTCTTAAGTTGCTGGAGGACTTCTTAGAACACACATTCATGGAATCCTCCCCAATCATGTAAATCTTTTGAGGAATGATGTTCTTTGAGTATAGAGACATAAAATGCTCTTTTCTCATTATGACCTGACCACCTTGATAAGTAAATGGATTTAAAATAACCTAGTTTTATCTTGTACCTTTCTCTGAGCAACTCAATATATCAACAAGTGCTATTGAGTTGCTCTCCTTTCGATCCCAAAGACTTAACAAGAAAAACTCAATGTTTTCTAAGGTTCCATATAGTATTTCCATCACTAACTAATCTCCTATAATCATATATTGAATAGTGAGGACATCTCTGCTTAGTAACTGAGACTGACAGACAAACTTTAAGAATAGAACCTTGATTTCTTCTCTCATGCTTAGGTATGACCCAAGATTATTCCAGGGAAAACTGAAAACCATTATCATTATTTCTTCTGTCAAAAGAACAAATCAAATTCCTTTTTTTCAGGCTCAGTAGGTCAGTTCCATTGACCCATTAGTATGTCATGGTCTTAAAGCTGTTCCTCTTATACACTACCTCACCACAGATTGAAAATTTGTTTTTCTTCAAATTTCCCAAGTTCTGACAAACAATGCTCTAGAACAAAGGCAAATTCCCAATAGAAGATGGAGACTTTGTGTGTGTGTGTGTGTGTGTGTGTGTGTGTGTGTGTGTGCGTGTGTGTGTATGTTACTGGTACTGGGGATTGAACCCAGGGGTATTCCATCACTGAACTACACTCCCAGCTCCTCTTTATTTATTTATTTTTGAAACAGGGTCTCACTAAGTTGCTGAGGAACTCACTAAGCTGCTGAGGCTGGCCTCAAACCTGTGATCCTTCTGTCTCAGCCTCCCAAACACTGGGATTACAGGCATGTGCCACCATGCCTGGCTGTACATAGAGATTTTTTATCAACCTTCTCTCCTCCCTTCCCCTTCTCTTTCTCTGGCTGCTGAACAGATGTATTTGATTCCAAGTCATGGCTGGGTCTCTGAAAGGCCATGAAGAATGGACCTTTGCCTCAGTGCCTGGGGCCTCTCACCATGAATGACTGCTGAGGCCCATGAGATGCTGAGCCAAAGAGCAGGCACAGTGCTTCTCTGGCAATGCATCCTGCAACCATTTGAGGGGGACATGCCACTGTGACAAGTGCCACAAATGTGCTTCAGGAATTTCCTTTCTCCATTATCACAGGGAAAGGCAGAGAGAAAGATCAAATGTGTCCAGAGATTGTATTCGAATTTCTTGAGAAGAGATACATTTACAAGAGCATCAGTGTGTTAATGACCATATTATCACTTGATAATGTGGTAATGTCATGTACAAACTGGGCTCATGTTGCTGATCTCGGCAGATATCATGACAGGGCCTGCCATTAAGTGACCAATCGATTACTATCAGAGCTGCTCACCAGTGGAAATGAATTCATATTCTAAATTCTGATGTAACTTTGTCTTTAGTCCATTACAAGTAAAAGCAGCCTGATGGAGAGGGTCACATAAGGGAAGACCTAAGATCAATAAGCTAGTTATAAGAAAAACAGCCCCAACATGATGTGAGTACATTGACTAAGGAGAGAGTAACCATTGTGCTAGATGATGGTCTAGATTTAGAAAAGCAATAAGATAGCCTGTGTGCTGGGACCTCACATTTCCCTAGAAGAGAGGAGTGGGCAATCATTGAATGGTGTGATTAGAGGACTGAAAAAATATATATACTCCGATGATTCAGTTCCCATTATTCAAGAAGCATGTGGGCATTTTCTTATTCATTGATGGAAAGTGATTGAGGCCTACTATGTGTGGTTTCCTAATTTGGACACTTAAGATACCACAATGGGCAAAACAGGTGCACTGCTAACATTGGATTCTTGGTTTTCCCAAGATCCTAAATACCAACTAAGTCTAGAAGCAGTAATGAATAAGTTATAATCAGGTATTAAAGGAAAGAATAATATCCCAATTTTTTTATGTGTGATTCTGGGGATTGAATCCCCAGGGACTCTCTACCACTGAGGTACAGCCCCAGCCCTTTTTATTATTTAATTTTGAGTCAAGGTCTCACCAAGTAGCTCAGATTAGCCCTGAACTTATGATCCTTCTGCCTGCCTCAGCCTCCTGAGTCACTAGGATTACAGGCCTGAGGCACTGTACCTACGAGGCCCCAATTTCATTTAAAAAAATAATAACAAACAAACAAAAATCCTCAGGACTAAAATCTTTTGAGAAATAGACACAAGTAAGCAGACTCTGATAGGATAATGAACTCGATTTACAATGAGCCCATCTAGGTCTAGGTAAAGGCCATTCACATCCCTTGTTAGTATTTAATCAGCAAAGTCCTTTTAGGTCCCCAATAAGGTAAATGAATTTGGGAAATGAAAATACTTTTCTTGCCAAATGTTATTAATAATCACCGATGGAGCTAAGCCTTTCCATGTGATGAATAAGTGATGCTAAGCATAGACAAGTTCACATATACATGAGGTACACCCACCCCTTAAAATAGGATTTAAGTAAAAGTTGATGCACTGTAATAAATACCGAATTTGCATAACCAAAATATCAATAAATCATCTGTATCTATTTTTCCCTTCAAGGTTAATAAGTATGTTTTATAAAGAACATGGTTGATGATCCATCACTGCCTCTTGAGCAAATGATTAGCATATAGTGCATATCCTAATAAAATCACCCAATCAGCTTATACCACAGTAGCGAGTAGTTCTTGAACTATAAGACATAGCTTTTCGGGGGTTGAGGGAACAACATTGAGGCATGATTAGAGAGTGCTGCATCTATTTTCTCTCTAAACATTATGTATAGACGAAAATATATTCTATATTCTTTGTCATAATATATTAGGATAATGTGAGTAATAAAATACATTCAAAATCTCTACTAAAGATACAACAAATGTCTTTGCATATTTTTCAGTTAACAAATATGAAGAGGATAGCTATCATCCTACAAAGGGGTGACAGATTGTCTGAAACATTTATTCATTGAGGTAAAGGACTTCTATCTTGAGAACACAAAGAATGAATTACAAAGATATTTCCACATTGAAATCCAACCACCATGTAGACCTTTGCCCAATTTGCCTAATTGCAGAGGAGACGATCCACTAACAAAGAGGGAATGAGGAAACAAATATCCCAAGACCACACAGTTAAACTTTTAAAAATTAAAAGACATCCCAGCAGGTTTTGTCATTGATTGCAAATATCTGGCACAGCATATCAGAAAGACTTATCACCCCTCACACTTGGAACCTTTGGTATTTCAGATCCATATTGGTTTCATGATCTTCAAATGAATGTGCAGTCTGACACTGCCTGATAAGAACTTGGCTATCCCCACTTGCAAGTTTCTCCTCTCCTTGAAAATGGAAAAACAATGAACAGGAGGAGTCTCTGACACCAGAAGTTCACTGATGTTGATTCTCTTTTGAGAAAAACAAGTTATGATAAACAATGGAAAGGGTAAATGGAAAGGGTATCATCCAGTCACTGGGTTATAAAAACAGCAAGAGATTTACATCTGAACCTTCCCAAATAAGAACCAATATTACTCCTTTTGTGTGTGTGTGGTATTGGGGATTTAACCCAGGGGCATTCCCCAGCCCTATTTTTTGTTCTTTATTTTGAAACAGGGTCTCATTAAGTAGCCTCTCAAGTACTGGGATTACAAGCATGCGCCACCACGCCCGGCAATATTACTCCTTTTTAAAGAAAAGTTGATATAAAACAATTGCTACAGTTCGGGTATGGTTTGAGTGTCCATTGTGATTAAAGGCTTGGTCTGTAAGGTAGTGCCATTGGGAGTAGTGGAACATTTGGAGGTGGAGACTAGTGGGAGCTCCTTAGGTCACTGGGGGCATGCACTCCCACTACTGCGAGCCACAATGATGTGACAGTAGAAAACTGAGCTGATGCAGGCACCATGCTCTTCAGCCCCTGAAACTGAACTAAATACATCTCTCTACTTCATAAGCAGTCTGTCTCCAGTATTTTGTTATAGTAACACAAATATGAGTAATATGATAAGATCTAAGTAGAAGGGGGGAGAGCAAGTAGCAAAATCTTGTCACATTCTTTCACAGAAAAAAAATAGAAAAGTGCTAGAAGTTGGTGAGAACAGAGTCCAATTTGTTGTTTTTTTTTAAATTAAATTTTATCAAAAAACAGCATGGCAATAAGTGATACTTAGTACTCCAATCCACATTCTAGCTAGGCACATTCTCTGCATCCCTTAAAACAGAAAGAAAACTAAAGTGTTAGAAATTTAAGGGAAAAATACAAAGCCCTCTCTTCCTCCACAGGTGGCCTGGAAGAAAACCCATGTGGGTTTTCAGCAGGGAAGCAGCACACAATAATCTGACAGGAGCTAGCAGGAGACCCAGGGATAGTATGTGCGATGTTACCATGTGACCCCAGGAATCTTACCTCTTCAGAAAATAGCATGGCGATTATTGCAAATAATTACTTTCAGAAACAAAGCTTCTTCTGGCAAGTCGGAGTCAATTTTTTAGTTTGAAAGTTCCTGCTACCATAGTGCATATTACAAAAAAAAACATGTTCACTAAAAATAAAATAAAACATTAGCTTGAATTAAATAAAAAGATTTGAAAAGTTTAGACTGAAGAAATACTGAAGTTTTTCAGTAGAGAGTTGTTGTTCTCAAATTTCAGCAAAGGAAGACACAAAACAGTATAACCTATTCTAAACTGAAAATTAGATACAAAATGAGAAGCCCAGAAGATATAAACTAGGTAACCCTCAGTTTATAAACAGTTGTGTCACAAAGCACTTTTACGTAAGTGTGAAGTCCAATGTTCCTCATGGACAAATGTTCCTCTGCCTTTAGATTCTGAATAACTAGAAAGCGAATTCCTTTCTGTCACATAGGCACAGAATTAGGTTGAGTAAAAAAAAGTTTCTTGATTTTCCTGGGTGCACCCCCAACCTACCTCCAATGAAGACCCTGCTCTACATCAATGCTGGAAATGGAAACTTCTACTAGGGGGAAAGACTTAGAATTAAGAAAGCAATTGTCCCTTAGGATGAGGCATGGGATGGTTAGATGCATTTTGAAACAATTCCAGTATATTTAGGTTCCTGATGTGTTGAAGTGATTTTGCAAGATTAGTCAGTGAGCATAATAATCATTCTTTATGTTATTTGTACAGGAAATGCCCTCTAAGATCTAGAGCAACTCACTTACAAATGATTTTTGAAATACTATCCACTCGTCACTTGAGAGGAGCCTGTTAAGATAATAACAGAATGGCTTGGGACAAAGGAAATGATCCAGGATGCTTCTCTGCTAGCAAAGGATATTACTGTAACTTAATAGTCCATCTTCATTTGAAATGTCCTAATTTCCCTTGCTGTATTTTTAGCGTAGTTTTCTTCTCCCTCCTTCCATTTCAAATATGTATGAACTGGAGGGAAAAAAAAAACACTTAATGACAGGTGTGCAAGGTGAGAGACAGAGCAGAGGCCCTGTTCTAGAGACCTCTCTGGAAGCGTGACTGGGGCATGTTCCTGATTATCTGTTAGGCAAAACCATATGAAAATCATTTTCAAAATCAGAACTAGTCAAATATTGGCTATTTCATTCATTTATCTCTTAATGAAATAAGATTTTTAAAATTTTTATTAAAAGGCTTATTTATTTATTTATTTATTTATTGCGGCACTGGGGATTGAACCCAGGGGCATTCTACCTCCGAGCTACGCCCCCAGCCCTATTTTTTAATCTTTATTTTGGAACAGGGTCTCACTAAGTAGCTGAGACTGGCTGCGAACCTGGATCCTCCGGTCTCAGCCTCCCAAGTACTGGGATTACAAGTATGCGCCACCACACCGGGCTTGAAATAAGATTTTTTTTTTTTTTTTGCGGTACCGGGGATTGAACCCAGGGGCGTTCTACCTCCGCGCTACACCCCGGCCCTATTTTTTATACTTTGTTTTGAAACTGGGTCTCACGAAGTTGCGGAGGGCCTCACTAAGTAGAGAAAGAGAGAGACAGGGAGAGAGAGACAGACAGACAGACAGACAGAGGGAGAGAGAGCTGAGGCTGGCCACGAACCCAGATCCTCCGGTCTCCACCTCCCAAAGTACTGGGATTACAAGCATGCGCCACC
>PVJS01037318.1:0-19989 GCA_004027185.1 Glis glis
CTAACCAAACTCTTTGTCTCTACTTGTTTCCCACACCCATCAGGGAGCTGCCGTCCCAGGCCCACCGTTTTTGTTTGGAGCGTGTATAGTTCTCATGTCATTTCTGGTTGCCTTATTCATCCCTGAGTACCGTAAAGCCAGTATAGTTCAAAAACATAGCAACAGCATCAGTGGCAGCCTGCCCAACACTCCTGAGCGGGGCAGTGACGAGGACATTGAGCCACTGCTGCAAGACAGCAGCATCTGGGAGCTCTCCTCCTTTGAAGAGCCCGGGAGTCAGTGCACTGAGCTGTAAGCACAGCAGAAAGGGGATTCTGAAGACACCGTCCCTGAGATCCAGGGAGGGAGCCGCGCTGCGTGGAGTCTTCATGGTGCTGGAGGGAGCGGTACCAGTGGCATCCTTCAGGCCAAGCCTGATAAGTGACTTCTCCCATCCCTCCCTCCTCCTGATCCTTTTCTTCCATTCTTTTTCTTTGTTTGTACATTAGAACAAGGTAAGATTTGAAATACTTCCCTGCAAATAATGTACAACTTTCCAGGTTATCTGGATTCTACACTTTGAAGCTGAAATAGAAAAAGTTTTTTTCTTTAGTATCTGGAGTTAAGACTGACAGCAGTCTTTCTGTGCCCTTCTTGGTAGAAGCTGCAGGGTTGTATTGGACCTGCCATCTTGGGCAAGATTTCAGGTAAAGAATCCCTTCTTGTTTCCTTCGTCTTAAGAGTGACATACTGCTTAGTCTACAGATGTTGAAGAGTGGCCATTCCTAAGAGTCACTCAGTATCAGGGATCTATTGCCTTTGTCCAATGAAAACCTAGTTTTATTCTCCCTTTATTTTCTCAACTTCCTATGCTTGTTTAAAATATTAACAATATTGATCAGTGATCACCTTTACCAGATGAAGGAAATCTTACAAATTCAAATCATGTTGAACTAGCAACTCAGATTCTTGGACCTAGTGTCCTGGTCAGATCCAAGATGATTTAACAGAAGAAAAAAGATATATCAAGCCCAGTACAGTATCCTGTGGCTGCAGTCCCAGCTGCTGGGGAAGCTGAGCCAGGAGGAGCGCTTGTTCAAGGCCAGCCTGGGCAACGTAGCATGAACTCATCTCTAAAAAAGAAAAAAAGAAGCAGCATTCTAGTGGCAACAAAGAAACTGGAGGGTGCTTCTAAGAATTTAACAATTTGAGCATTCCTAAGAGAGGATGAGAGTTAGTACATGAATATATCAGTGGATTTGTGTCCAAGTTCAGTTCATAACACATTACTATTTGCTCCTTCCCATGTCTCCAGTGTCCTACTTCTCAGTTTTTCTCATCCATCACACTCCTGCCTTAACTGCTGTGTAGTGTGCATTTGTTTTCAATTAATCTTTTATCTCAGTCTGTTTGTCTGACTTTTGAATTTCATGGGAATACGCACATCAGCTTCCTTTCCAAACTATGAGGGTTTATCAAAGCTCGGTCTCACAATAAGTGTCTTGCTAATTTTTGCGATGTTTTATGGACAAAGAAAACTTTACAGATTTATATGTATTTTGCTGCACAGTAAATGGACCATTAACTAAGGCCTACCTTTAACAAAGCACTCCTTTGAAAGTTTTATAGGTGTGAAATATATGTAGATATTTGTAAGGGTTTTAATTTTTTTGATGGGGTGCTGTGTAAATTTGTATTTATAAAATGTAATGAAGGTATTGACAGAAAAAATATATACAACTTTTATAAATGATTGTGTACTGACGGAATACATTTAAAAGAAAATATATTTTGAAACCTGTTCTGCCATGAACAGAGATAACATATCTTTTTACTATGGTTTACTGTTGGTTTTTAGGTTAAGCTTCCTAATGCATAATAAATTTGCAATGGATACTTTTATGTCTTTTGTTTTTTTAAAAACAAATTATATCATTGCTCCTTTGGGTTCTATTTTGGGTAGCTTTCTACTAAATTGAATTGTTGGTCCTTCGGCAAAAGATGTGTTTTCAAGAAAAAATTTAATAAAGTTTCTTCTAAATCTCTTATTAAAAACAGACCATCACAGCTGGGTGTGGTGGTACATGCTTGTAATCCCAGTACTTGGGAGGCTGTGACCGGAGGATCTGGGTTGGCAGCCAGCCTCAGCTACTTAGCAAGGCCCTGTTTCAAAATAAATGAATAAAAAAATAGGGCTTGGGGGTGTAGCTTGGAGGTAGAATGCCCCTGGGTTCAATCCTTACTACCGCAAAAAACAAAAACAAAACATATTTTGGGACTCCAGACTCCTTATGTAGGAACAGCCATCTCAATGAACTAAAAATTTCTGTCAGTGGCAGAGTAGGTGGTACAGAGCAGTACTACTTTTGAAAACTAAAATGGTGTAAGAAAATATTAAAAACATTTATTTATTTATTTATTTTTGCAGTACCGGGGATTGAGCGCAGGGGCGTTCTACCTCTGCGCTACGCCCCCGGCCCTATTTTTTATACTTTATTTTTGAAACCGGGTCTCACGAAGTTGCTGAGGGTCTCACTAGGTAGGTAGGTAGGTAGAGAGAGAGAGAGAGAGAGAGAGAGAGAGAGAGAGAGAGGGAGGGAGGGAGGGAGGGAGGGAGGGAGAAAGCGAGAACTCTCGCGCGCATGCGCAAGCTGAGGCTGGCCGCGAATGCGGATCCTCCGGTCTCCGCCTCCCAAAGCACTGGGATTACAAGCGTGCGCCACCACGCCCGGCTCACATTTAATTTTTTGAAGGCAAAGGAGAGGTACCAAAACAGTGAGAAACTCCAGAAATAAGATTAGAGATAAGATACTCTATGGAATTTCAGATTGTTTATTACTAAGAGGTGTTAGCTAATCTTTTTAAAAAAAATTGTATTGGTACACTGGAATTATATGAGGTTCAGAGTGATAGCAACATACATGCACACAGCACTTGTGTTTCCCTCTGGGTCCCGCCCCTTCCTCATACATAGTATTAACGCTGATATAGATAACTTCATATATGAACAAAGGATTATCTGAACTGTTTCCATCATCAATCTCCCTTTCACCTCCCACCTCCCTCTCCCACTCCCTTCCACTGTTCTCCTAGTGTCTTCCTCATTTATCTGAAGTCCTGTTTCCCACTTCTCTAGCTTCACGAGTGGACAACATGTGACACTTCACTTTCTGTGAATGGCTCAGCTCACTGAGCATCATATTCTCAAATTCTATTTCCTACAAATGACATTGCAGCACAAGTTACAACAGCCAAACTCCGTAAGTGTCTAGCCCAGGTGTCAACAGATGAATAGATTACAAAATTAGGGTAAATATACACAATGGAATTTTAATCAACCATAAAAAAATAACAAGTCAGCCAGGCAGGCGTGGTGGTGCACGCCATAATCCCATTACTTGGAAAGCTGAGACAGGAGGATCACAGGTTCAAAGACAGTCTCAGCAAATAGACTCATCAACCTAGTGAGACAGTTTCCAAAAAAAAAAGGGTTTGGGATATAGCTTGGAGGTAGAATGCCCTGGGTTCAATCCCCAGTACTGCAAGAAAAAAAATAATTTGCAGGAAAATCATATTAGCTGATTTCTTATACTGGGCAAGAGAGGCTGGCAAAGAGTTTTTGGCAAATGCATGGGACCAGGTCCTTCCAAGGAAAAGGGGCCTCATCAGTGTCCACTGTCCTAAATCCTAAAGGTGTCCCCTAGAAATAAGGCTGAAAAAACACACAAACCTTCACAGAGATTAATTGAGCGAAGGCATTCAGGGACAGACAATGGTTCTTGCGTGGAAGCAAAGTGGTATCATCTGCCGTGCTTGGTGGTGCACGCTTATAATCCCAGTACTTGGGAGGCTGAGATGATAGGATGTCAGGTTTGAAGCCAGCCTCAGCAACTTAGACCCTTTTTTTTTTTTTTTGCGGTACCGGAGATTGAACGCGGGGGCGTTCTACCTCTGCGCTATGCCCCCGGCCCTATTTTTTATACTTTATTTTGAAACCGGGTCTCAGGAAGTTGCGGAGAGCCTCACTAAGGATAGAGAGAGAGAGAGAGAGAGCGCGCGCTGAGGCTGGCCGCGAACCCGGATCCTCCAGTCTCCGCCTCCCAAAGTACTAGGATTACAAGCGTGCGCCACCACGCCCGGCTAGACCCTTTTTTAAAATAAAAAAATAATAAAATTGGGCTGGGGGTGTAGCTTGGAAGTATAATGCCCCTGAGTTCAATTCCCAGTACCACAAAACAAAACAAAAACTGTATCAGCTGCAAGGCACAGTGGCGCACGCCTGTATCCCATTACGTGGTAGGCTGAGACAGGAGGATTGCAGGTGCAAGGCCAGCCTCAGTGAGTTAGTGAGGCCCTCAGCACCTGAGTGAGACACTGTTTCAAAATTAAAAAAAAATTGGGCTGGGGGTGTAGCTCAAAGATAAAATGCCCCTGGGTTCAATCCCAGTACCACCACTACCAAAAAAAAAATTATATATATATATGATCCAGATCATCCTATCTCTACAATTTTAGTATATGGTGTCTGGCAATTGAGTTTTAAAAATCACCAGATAAGCCAGGCGTGGTGGCATAAATTTGTAATCCCAGTACTTGGGAGGCTGAAACAGGAGGATTGCAGGTTTGGGGACAGCCTCAGCAAATAGTGAGACTTCCATCAACCTAGCAAGACCCTGTTTCAAAATAAAAATAAAATAGGGCTGGGGATGTAGCTCAGAGGTAGAATCCCCCTGGGTTCAATCCCTAGTGCCACAAAAATAAATAAATAATAAATAAATATCACAAGATATATGAGAGGACATCATCAAAACCCAAGAAAAACAACAACAAAAAAAATAGGTCAACAGGAGATTTAGATAATAGAGGTAATCCCTAGAAGAAATAAAGCAGCTGCATAATTTGAATAGATAATAGCTAGGAATTTCTCAAAATGCACAAACACAATACATTGCATGCTGCCCGCACACACAACACTAAAACACATATTAAAAACACTACAGGCAAGAGAGTGGTGGCGCACGCTTGTAATCCCTGTACTTGGGAGGCTGAGACAGGAGGATCGCAGGTTCAAGGACAGCCTCAGCTACTTAGTGAGGCCCTCCGCAACTTAGACCCTATTTCAAAATAAAGAATGAAGCCAGGTGTGGTGGTGCACACTTGTAATCCCAGTACTTGGGGAGACTGAGACCGGAGAATCAGTGGCTTAGTGAGGCCTTCTGCAACTTAGTGAGGCCCTGTTTCAAAATCAAGAATAAAAAATAGGGCTGGGGGTGTAGCTTGGTGGTAGAATGCCCCTGGGTTCAATCTCTAGTACCACACACATGAACGTACACACACACACACACACAATAAATAAAAAAATGGGACTGGGGGTGTAGCTCCAAGGTAGACGGCTCCTGGGTTCAATCTCCTGCACCATCACCAACAAAAAAGGTAAAATCAGGCATTTCACAATGTAGTTTCAATTAACTATGTTAAAAATTCTAAATTTGAATGCATGTTTAAAAAGACTCAAAATATATAAAGCAAATTGGGGGAGATAGGTGGGGAGGGGAAAAAGAAATACTGATGAAGGAAACAGTCCAAATAATGCTACGTATATACATGAAGGTATCACCACCAATCTCACTAACATGTACCAGGAGGGATGAATATCACCGGTAGCAGGGGAGAAGGATCTGAAATGAAACACACCAAGAACTGTGTAAATGTGTTTGTAACACTGAACCTCATTACAGTGTATAATTTCAATGCATCAATAAAAGTTTTTTTTTTGTTTTGTTTTTGGTACTGGGCACCCCCAGCCCTTTATATTTTTTTGTTTTGAAACAGGGTCTTACTAGATTGCTGAATCTCACTAACTTGCTGAGGCTGGTCTCAAACCTGCAATCCTCCAGTCTTAAGCCTCTGAAGTGCTGGGATTACAGGCATGTGCCACCATGCATAGCTAATAAAAGTATTTTAGAAAATAAAATTAAAGTTAGTGATAAAGGAATTAGAAATTCACAATTATTCTATAAGATTATGACACAGTTCTTTTGGTATCTGACGAAATAAGATTAAATTGTTGAGACTGATAGTACTCTTTCAAAAGTTTAATTATAGGCAGGTGTGGTGGTGCACCTCTGTAATCCCAGTACTTGGGAGGCTGAGACAGGAGGATCGCAGGCTTGCGGCCAGCCTCAGCAACTTGTAAGGCCCTCCGCAACTTAGTGAGACTGCTTCAAAATAAAGAATAAAATAGGGCTGGGGTATACCTCGGAGGTAGAATGCCCCTGAGTTCCATCCCCAGTACCACACACACATGCAACTTAGTGAGACTGCTTCAAAATAAAGAATAAAATAGGGCCAGGGGTATACCTCGGAGGTAGAATGCCCCTGGGTTCCATCCCCAGTACCACATACACACAAAAAAAGTTCAATTATTATATTTTATCTTTGTGTGTGTGTGTGTGTGTGTGTGTGTGTGTGTGTGTGTGTGGTACTGGGGATGGAACCCAGGGGCATTCTACCCAAGCTACACTTCCAGCCCATTTTATTTTTTTTTATTTTGAAACAGGGTCTCACCAAGTTGCTAAGAGCGTAAGTTGTTGAGGTTGGACTTGAACCTGTGATCCTCCTGTCTCAGTTTTCAAGTATTTATATTTTATCTTTTTTTTTTTTTGCAGTACAGGGGATTGAACCCAGGGGCATTCTACCTCCAAGATACACCCCCAGCCCTATTTTTTTATTCTGTTTTTTTTTTTTTTAAACAGGGTCTACTAAGTTGCAGAGGGCCTCACTAAGTAGCTGAGGCTGCCCCAAACCCATATCCTCCAGTCTCAGCCTCCCACGTACAGGGATTACAAGCGTGTGCCACCACACCCAGCTTATATTTTATCTTCTAAGGAAACAAATTAAAATGCAAGACAATCTGTGTTTCATAGTAATCTAATATGTAGTGAATATGTTCAGAATGTACTCACAAAATTCTAGGTTTTTTTTTTTGTGGTACGGAGGATTGAACCCAGGGGCATTCTATCTCCGGGCTACACCACACCCGGCAAAATTCTAGGTTTTGAAACCCATTTTTCTTAATTTGTCTCAGCCAAAACAGGTATAAGAAAGTGCAATTTTCGTTTTTTTTTTTTTTTTTTGCAGTACTGGGGATTGAACCCAGGGGCATTCTACCTCCGAGCTACACCCCCAGCCCTATTTTTATTCTTTATTTTGAAACAGGGTCTACTAAGTTGCGGAGGGCCTAAGTAGCTGAGGCTGGCCACGAACCCAGATGCTCCGGTTTCAGCCTCCCAAGTACTGGGATTACAAGCGTGTGCCACCATGCCCGGCTTATTCTTTTTTTTTCTTTTTTTGCGGTACCGGGGATTGAACGCAGGGGCGTTCTACCTCCGCACTACACCCCCGACCCTATTTTGAAACCGGGTCTCACGAAGTTGCGGAAGGCATCACTAAGGAGAGAGAGGGAGAGAGAGAGAGAGAGAGAGAGAGAGAGAGAGAGAGAGAGGGAGAGGGAGAGAGCGAGAGCTGAGGCTGGCCGCGAACCCAGATCCTCCGGTCTCCGCCTCCCAAAGTACTGGGATTACAAGCGTGCGCCACCACGCCCGGCTCCGCCCGGCTTATTCTCCTTATTCTCCTTCCTTCCTTCCTATTCTCCTTCCTTCCTTCCTTCCTTCCTTCCTTCCTTCCTTCCTCCCTCCCTCCCTCCTCCCTCCCTTTCTTTCTTTCTTCCTTCCTTCCTTTCTTTCTTCTTTCTTTTCTTTCTTCTTTCTTTCTTCTTTCTTTCTTTCTTCTCTTTCTTTCTTTCTTCTTTCTTTTCTTCTTTCTCTTTCTTTCTTTCTTCTTCTTTCTTTCTTTCTTTCTCTTTCTTCTTTCTTTCTTTTTCTTCTTTCTTTCCTTTCTTCTTTCTTTCTTCTTTCTTCCTTTCTTTCTCTTTCTTCTCTTTCTTTCTTTCTTTCTCTCTCTCTCTCTCTCTCTTTCTTTCTTTCTCTTTTTTTCTTTTGCAGTACCAGGGATTGAACCCAGGGGCATTTTACCTCCAGGCTACACCCCCAGCCCTATTATTCTTTATTTTGAAACAGGGTCTTACTAAGTTGCGGAGGGCCTCACTAAGTAGCTGAGGCTGGCCGTGAACCTGGATCCTCCAGTCTCAGCCTCCCAAGTACTGGGATTACAAGCGTACGCCACCACGCCCGGCTGAAAGTGCAATTGTCTATGAACAAAGTTGAGGATTGAAAGTACCGTCATCTAGGTCTGTGTCCCTGTGGCTGAGTTCCACAATGCAAGGGCCAGTTCTCCCAAGCTGCTGCTTACATCACTAACTGCTTCTGGGACACAGGCTGGAAGCATTAGACCTCCTGGGAACCCACCACAGCATACACCAGTAAGTGCTATAAACAATAAATAATGGTGACTTTCCAAAGGGAAATAAAAAGTTGAGTCTTTGTACCTCCAGTGTGAATATTCACAAAATCTCAATGTTTTCATTATGGACCTGAATTGACTAATTCCTGTCTTGACTTCAGTGTCCTCTCAGAGGCTGAGATAATGAAAAATTTTCTCATTACTCTAATCATTATGAAATGTTTTGATCAAGACTGAATAGCTTTGCTACCCAGGGCATGAAAAATTCAATAGCCCTGAATATGTACAGCTCCTTACCCAAAACATGAAAAGAGAAAGACTGCAAATTATCTTTCTGAATCTTTTTTTTTCCTTCTTTTTTTTTTGGGGGGGGAAGGGTACTGGGGATTGAACCCAGGGCATTCTAACTCTGAGCTACACCCCCAGCACTATTTTTTATTTTTATTTTGAAAACAGTGTCTCTTTAGGTTAACGAATCTCACTACTTGCTGAGGCTGTCCTCCAATCTGTGATCCTGCTATCTCAGCCTCCCAAGTACTAGGATTATAAGTGTGTGCCACCATGCCTGGCTTTCCCCCAGCCCCTTCTGATACAGGGTCTTACTATATTGCCTAGGCTGGGCTCAAACCTCTGGGCTCAAGTGAATCTCCCACCTCAGTCTCCCGAACAACTTAGATTATAGGCGTACAGCATGGTGTCTGGCTTTTTTTTTTTCTTTTGCTACTGGGGATTGAACTGAGGGGCATTCATTCTACCTCTGTGTTACATTCCCAGCCCTATTTTAATTTTATTATTAAACAGGGTCTCCCTAGATTGATGAGAGTCTCACTACTTGTTGAGGTTGTCCTTCAACATGCAATCCTCCTGTCTTGACTTCCCAAGTACTAGGATTACAGGCATGTGCCACTACGCCCAGCTGTGTCTGGCTTTTGAATCTCTACTATTATTTGCAGGGGCCTGAAAATGTCAAGTAACCAAGAATATCCATGACACAGTGCTTAAACAATTTATCCAAAGTATCTCCTGAGGCTTATAATGGACATCAGCTATATGACCTAGGTGTTCACAACTCTTGACTAGTTTGCAGGCCTTGGTTTCCTCTTGCTTCTGAGTCAAGCTGTGGACTCTCATTTCTTTGTATCCCCACACCATGATTGGGGCATTGGGCACTTTACTTCCCCAGGGTCAGACTTCAGAGTTAGACTCTGTTGACTTGTGAATTGTGGCTTCCAGCTTAAGGCTTTTCCAGAGTTACTGCCCTTATAGGGCTTCTGTTTAGTATGAATTTTCTGGTGTTTAGTAAGATTTGATCTAATGGTAAAGGCCTTTCCACACTCAGTGCACATGTATGGTTTCTCTCCTGTGTGAATTCGATGATGCTCATGGAGTTGTGATTTCTTAATGAAAGATTTCCCACAATCACTGCATTCATAGGGTTTCTCTCCAGTATGAATTCTTCTATGTCTATTTAAGTGTGACTTTTGGATGAAGGATGTCCCACATTCCATACAATTATAGGGTTTTTCTCCTGTGTGGATTCTCTGATGCATAATCAGTGTTGATTTTCTGGCAAAGGCTTTCCCACATTCACTACACTCATAATGTCTTTCTCCAGTATGGGACTGCTGATGTATATGGAGGCCTGATTTCCGAGTGAAGGCTTTTCCACAGTCACCACATTTATAGGGCTTCTCTCCAGTGTGAATTTTCTGGTGTGTAAAGAGATTTGATCTGTCAGTGAAGGCCTTTCCACATTTGGCGCACTTATAGGGCTTCTCTCCAGTGTGAATTTGCTGATGTACATTGAGTTGTGATTTCTTAGTGAAGGATTTCCCACATTCACTGCACTCATAGGGTTTCTCTCCAGTATGAATTCTCTCGTGTATGATAAAATGTGACTTATGGAAAAAGGCCTTTCCACATTCATTGCAAACATAGGGTTTCTCTCCTCTATGAATTCTCTGATGCATACTTAGGGTTGACCTCTGAATGAATGCTTTCCCACATTCACAACATTCATAATGTCTCTCACCAGTGTGACATTTCTGATGGATCCTGAGCCGTGACTTCCAGGTGAACGATTTTCCACAATCGGTACATTTATAGGGTTTTTCTCCAGTGTGAATTTTTTGGTGTTTAATGAGATTTGACCTGTCAGTAAAGGCCTTTCCACATTCAGTACATATATAGGGTCTCTCTCCAGTATGAATTTTCTGGTGTATAACGAGATTTGTCTTGTGAGTGAAGACCTTCCCACATTCTGCACACACAAAAGGATTCTCTCCCGTGTGAATTCGCTGGTGCACTTGGAGTTGTGACGTTTTTATAAAGGATTTCCCACAATCACTGCACTCATAGGGTTTCTCTCCAGTATGAATTCTTTCGTGTGTGATAAAATGTGACTTCCGGATAAAGGCCTTCCCACATTTGGTACATACATAGGGTTTTTCTCCTGTATGAATTTTCTGGTGCATACTTAGTGTTGATCTCCTTGTGAAGGCTTTTCCGCATTCAGTACATTCAAACTGTTTCCCTCCGGTATGAATTTTTCCATGTATATTGAGGTTTGAATTGGGTGTTTTTTTCCCACATTTACTGTAGTCATAGGGTTTTTCTCCAGTATGATTTCTCTGGCATCTGAACAGATCAGACTTCTGGATAAACACTCTTCCATACTCACTGTATTTATAGTGATTTTCTTCATTATGAGTTTTCTGATGGCTTGACTTGAGGGAAAACTCCTTCCCAGACTCAGTACACATATAGGGTTTCTCTCCTGTATATACCCTCTGAGGTACAGGAAGTTGGGGCTTCTGAGTGAAGACAGACTCAGGTCTGCTGCACCCATGCTGTTCTTCCTCAGTATAAATATTCTCATTTGCAAAGAGGTGTAACTTCTGGGTGAAAACTTTTACATAGTCAGAAAACAAACAAAGGTTCTCCCAGGTATGGATTTTCTGATGTTGGCTGAGTGCTGGCTTATGACCTGGAAGTTCCCTACATCTGTTACTTTCACAGGCATTCACTTCTGCATGAGAATTCGAATAGGTAAAAATATCACCATACCTGGTACTGTTTCTATTTTGATTAGATAAGCTTGCAACAGGCCTTACAATCTTTCTGATTGAGCCACTGTGATGGAATCCCTTTCTTGAAGGAAAGAGGTGTGTGGTCACGTGGACCATTTTTCCTGTGTTGTCATGTTCACAGGCCCTCTCATTAGCTAGCATTGCCTTGTTGGTGAAGGAAACACAACTTAAAGTTTTGTTCTGGTTTCCCTCGTAGCTCCTCCTCTGTTTATCACCTTTTAACAATTCTTCTAAATCAGAATACAGGTCATCTCTTGTGAAGAGATGAATTCTCTCAGACTGGAAAGAAACTTCTTCAGACAGTTCCTGTTGTGAAATCTCAAAACCAATACCCCCATCTGAAAAGAAAGATCAAATTGACACAAAGAACAAGTAATGGAAGACAGAAAGATTGATTCACTGAGTTAATTCAAGGTGAATATAGATATATACAAATATGGAAAATATACATAATTATATACAGGTGTATTACTACTTATATATAATAAATAATAGAATACACAGTAATAAAAGTAACACTTGCATTTACCTTATAATAAACAATAGTATTTGGATACGCTGTTCTAAGCTACATCTTAACTCATTTCAGCTTTATCGCAGCCCTTTGATGTTGGTATCATTATCTCTATTTTATTTTTTAACTAAAAACAAATTTTGGGGGTACTGGGGTTGAACCCAGGGCCATTCTACCTCCAAGCTACTTCCCCAGCCCTATTTTTTATTCTTTGCTTTGAAACAGGGTCTCACTAAGTTGCGGAGGGCCTCACTAAGTAGCTGAGGCTGGCTGCGAACCCGGATCCTCCGGTCTCAGCCTCCCAAGTACTGGGATTACAAGCATGTGTGACCACTCCCGGCTTTTATTTTTATTTTGAAACAGGGTCTAAATTGCTGAGGGACATGCACCAGCCATTTAAAATTTTTTAAATTTTGAAACAAGGTCTCACTACGTTGCTGAGGGTTTCGCTAAGTTGCTGAGACTGGCCTCAAACCTTTGATCCTCTTGTTTCAGCCTCCCAAGTACTGGGATTAGAGGTGTGTGCCACGATGCCCAGCGCAGGATGGATGTTCAACATAATTTGGTGTTAAAGAAATACAAATGGGGACTGGGATGTAGCTCAGTGGCAAAGCATTTGCCTTGCAAGTGTGGCACTCTGGGTTCCATTCCCAGTTCCAAAAAGACCAAAAAAAAAAAATCAAAAAACAATTAAGCTAAGAACAACAACAACAAAAAGGAAACATTTTTTAGCTGGACATGGTGGTGTACACCTGTAATCCCAGTACTCGGAGGCTGAGACAGGAGGATCGCAGGTTTGAGGATAACCTCAGCAAGTAGGGAGAGACTGTCATCAACTTAGTGACACCCTGTTTCAAAATAAAAATAAAATAGGGCTGGGGGTGTAGATCAGAGTTAGAATGCCCCTGGGTTCCATCCCCAGTAGTACAAAAAAAAAAAAAAATACAAATTAAAGGCTCGGGATATGGCTCAGTGATAGAGTACTTAACTAGCATGCAAGAAACCCTGTGTTCAGTCCCCAGTACCTAACACACACACACACCAAATTAAACAATAATTATTTTTTATTATTTTATTTTGGGGGTATGGGGATTGTACCCAGGAGCATTCTACTTCCGAGTTATACCCCCAGACCAATTTTATTTTGAAACAGGGTCCTGCTAGGTTGATGAGAGTCTCATTACTTGCTGAGGCTGTCCTCGAACTTGCAATCCTCATGTCTCAGCCTCCCAAGTACTGGGATTACAAGTGTGAGGCCACCACGCCCGGCTTAAATAATAATCAGAAGTTGAAATCTATTAGGTTTCAACTTAAATGGCCAGTTTCTTTCTTTCCTTTTTTCCTTTTTTTTTTTTGGCACCAGGGACTGTACCCACAGGCATTCTACCTCCAAGTAACACTCCCAGCCCTATTTTTTTTTTTTTTTTTGCGGTACTGGGGATTGAACCCAGGGGCGTACCCCCGGCCCTATTTTTATCCTTTACTTTGAAACTGGGTCTTGCGAAGTTGCGGAGGGCCTCACTACGTAGCTGAGGCTAGCCGTGAACCAGGATCCTCCGGTCTCCGCCTCCCAAGAACTGGGATTACAAGCGTGCGCCACCACGCCCGGCTCCTTTCTATTTTTTTATTTTGAAACAAGGACTTGCTAGGTTGCTGAGGATCTCCCTAAATTGCTGAGGCTGCCTCAATCCTGTGATTCTCCTGTCTCAGCCTCCCAAGTACTGGGATTAACAGGCGTGTGCCACCACACCTAGCTCCTACAGTGGTTTTTAGAGAAGGCAGATTATATAAATGTTTGAATGCAAAAGAAAAGACCCTATGACTTGATGGAAGTAGAAAGAACAAAAATTTTCTTTGGAAAGAGAAAAAAGCAAGAAAGCATGATCCTAGGTGATGTAGGGTGGGATGTGTTCCAAAGTACTGGTAATTATAGCACATTCCCTCCTAAGAAGTCAGGTAAAGAAGGCACTGGAATGGGAAGAGGCCTTAAAGGGGGATCACATTCAGATATCCAAGGACCAATGTCACCTCTATCCAGGCAGCTCTGAAACTTCATAATGTCAGCAGAAAAGTCCTATCAATGCCACTTCAAAGTGGCCAGCTCTCTCAGCATAACTGCAGGTCAGTCGAATTGTCTCCTATGCTCTCAGTTCCCAACTCACCTAGACAGCTCTGATTTGAAATTTCACCAGCCCAAGTACATGGCTCTTCTCCTTGCTCCAAGTTGAAGAAGACTTGCAGTTTGGGAACTGGACACCCTATTGACAGGAAATGACAGAGGACATGGTTTCAAAGACCCTTCATTGAAGCATGCCACATGCTTTCCAGAAAACTTCATTGGGAACACAGTATATTCACAGTACTCAAAAGAGATTATTAAGAACATGGGACGAAATAAAGACAAACCCGTTACACATTTCAGATCTTCTTGTCTTTGGAAGTTCCACACACCTCAGAAAAACAATAGATCCCAGTAATTCCACTGAAAAAAATACACTAACCGAGGCACAGCCAGTTACATGCAGGCAGGGCGATGCTCACCCAACGAGAGCAGGTTGAAATAGTTTTCCAGCATCACGTGCCTGTGCAGGCTCCTCTGGGCATGGTCCAGGTGCTGCCATTCTTCCCTGCTGAAGTCTACAGTTACATCTGTGAAGGATACTGGTCCCTGTAAAACAGATTCCAATTCAATGGGAAGGATCAAAACTGCAGCATGGGAAGAAGATATTTAAAACCTCGTTTAAAGTTCCATTTAATATAATATAATATGTAAGTTCCTACTAAATACCTCTATAACATATATCATGTGTGTGTGGGGGCACTGGGGATTGAATCCAGGGGCATTCTACTTTTCAGCTAAATACCCAGCCCTATTTTATTTTTATTTTGAAACAGAACTCACTAAGTTTGGGAGAGCCTAGCTACGTTGGTGATGCTAGTCGCAAACCTCGGATCCTCCTGTCTCAGCCTTCCAAGTGCTGGGATTACAGGCGTGTGCCACCATGCCCAGTTATAATGTTATTTTGAAGAAGAAAAAAAAGAAATCTTATTAAAGCTATTATGCTAGTCCTTCTGTAGTCTGGATAATATTCTTCATCTTTTATAAAATCTGTGTGCTTGCTACATAGGAATAAGCTGTGACAATTCATCAAGCTGTGTGAATATGACTTCTGCAGACTTTTCTATGCATGACATATTCCAATAATAGTTCACATAAAAAAGAAAGTAAGCCAGGCGCGGTTGTGCAGTCCTGTAATCTCCATACTTGGGAGGCTGAGACAGGAAGATTGCAGATTGTGCTAAATGTATATGTATGTCAAGTGGGTAGCACTGTTCTCTGAATCCAGGAGAAAAACTGTCAGTCCCTGTGAGTAGGGTTGCTGTTAAAGAGGCTATTCTGAAACCATCCCTCTAAAGATCTAGGAAAAGATCTATTAAAAGTACTGGGGTCAGGGTTGGTGGCATATACCTGTAATCCTAGTATTTGGGAGGCTGAGACAGGGGGATGACAGGTTCGAAGCCAGCGTCAGCAACTTAGCGAGGCTCTCAGGAACCAAGCAAGAACTTGTTTTCAAATAAAAAAATAAAATAGAGCTAGGGGTATAGCTCAGAGGTAGAATGCCCGTGGGTTCAATCCCCAGTACCACACACACACACAGTACTTGAGAGGCTAAGAAAGGAGGATCACAGGTTCAAGGACAGTATCAGCAAGTAGTGAGACTATCATCAACCCAGCGAGACCCTATCTCCAAATAAAAATAAAATAGGTCTGGGGGTATAGCTCAGAGGTAGAATGCCCCTGGGTTCAATCCCCAGTGCCACACACACAAAAAAAGTTTTATAGTTCAAAGTTCACAGCTGTGTGAGAGCACATGACTCACATCTATATTCCAAACTTGACATGGAGCTGATAGTCTAGTCTTCATTTTCTCTCAACTTAGTTTTTATTTATCTGTACTTGTCCATCTTACTATATGGAGTGTTGGATGCCTCCTAACAACTGCTAGGGAACTGCAATAAATGACAAATAAGTAGATGAACAAATAAGAACTCACCAGGGACTTGCTCATTTCTGGCTCTTCTGGGAAAGGAGTAGAGATCTGAGAAAACAGATGGGCAGAGGTGCGGATGAGAGCAGGAAGTGTGCCAGCCTCACACATGAACACATTGTGTAGCCTATGCACTCATGACCCCTAAATTTACCTCTAGAACTACATCATTAAAAAATATTATCCCATATTGCACAAAGTCTTAAAAGGCAGGAGGAGTTTTATCACAATATGGCATATAACAAAGAAAGGCTAGAAACACCTTAAAATAAAAGCTACTGCAGAATATTTGTATTTTTACCTGAAGGGAAATATTAAAGGAATATTCCAAATAAAAATAAAACAAATCATAAGAGAAATATTGAACAGGAAAATACAATTCAGAAATAATTCTTGCAAGAAATATATAAATATTTTTGCGTTACTGGGGATTGAACCCAGGGGCATTCTACCTCTGAGCTACACCCCCAACTCCATTTTTTGTTCTTTATTTTGAAACAGGGTCTCACTAAGTTGTGGAGGGCCTCACTAAGTAGCTGAGGCTGGCCACAAACCCAGATCCTCCAGTCTCATCCTCCCAAGTACTGGGATTACAGGCATGCACCACTATACTTGGCTTGCATGAACTATTTAATTATAGCCTGGTGCAGATTATAGGCACACACCTATAATCTCAGTACTTGGGAGGCTGAGACAGGAGGATTGCAGTTTCCAGGCCAGCCTTAGCAATCTAGCAAGATCCTGTTTCAAAAAAAACCTTTTTTTTTGTGGTACTGGGGATTGAACCCAGGGGAATTCTACCTCTGAGCTATACCCCCAGCCCTATTTTTTATTCTTTATGTCGAAACAGGGTCTCATTAAGTTGTGGAGACCCTCACTACGTAGCTGAGCCTGGCCACGAACCTGCGATCCTCCTGTCTCAGCCTCCCAAGTATTGGGATTACAAGCATTCGCCACCATGCCCGGCCAAAATTTAAAAAAATGAAAATAAAAAAGGGCTAGGAATGTGACTTGGTGATAAAATGCCTTGAGTTCAATCCTCAGTAACAAACCAACAAAAAATATATAACTATTAAAAAAGGACCATGTGCCAGGCGTGGTGGCACACGCTTGTAATCCTAGTACTTGGGAGGCTGAGACAGGAGGATTGTAGGTTCGAGGACAGCCTCAGCAAGTAGTGAGATGCTCATCAACCTAGCGAGACCCTGTTTCAAAATAAAAATTGAAAATAGGGCTGGAGATGCAGCTCAGAGATTGAAAGCCCCTGGGTTCAATCCTCAGTATCACACATACAAAAAAATAAATAAATTTTTAAGCTGGGCGTGGTGGCGCACGCTTGTAGTCCCAGTACTTGGGAGGCTGAGAACAGAGGATCCCGGTTTGCGGCCAGCCTCAGCTACTTAGTGAGGCCCTCTGCAATTTAGTGAGACCCTGTTTCAAAATAAAGAATAAAAAAGAGCCGGGCGTGGTGGCGCACGCTTGTAATCCCAGTACTTGGGAGGCGGAGACGGGAGGATCCGGGTTCGTGGCCAGCCTCAGCTACTTAGTAAGGCCCTCCGCAAATTCGTGAGATGAGACCCGGTTTCAAAATAAAGTATAAAAAATAGGGCCGGGGGTGTATCTCGGACGTAGAATACCCCTGGGTTCCATCCCCAGTACCGCAAAAAAAAAATTTTTTAAAAAGGACCATGTAATGATGTGATGATGTGATAATGAAGCCATTAAAGAGGAAATTAACAATATCCTGTGGCAAAGCATTCCTAATTATCTCAAGAAAAAACAGATGTTGTATGGGGTGTAGAACAGAAATGTCATCAATCCAATGAGATTATGAAAAGGAAAGAGAAAAGTAGAAAATAAGAATAGAATTAAAATAAACAGTAAGTATAAAATGGAAGGCATAAAATCAGGGAAATCATTAATACCTTAACTGAAGAGGTAAAATTCTCCCATCAACAGACAGAGATCGCAGGCTGAATTTGGAAAAAATAAACAGTAGTTATTGTTTACAAGTAGGTCATCTAAAACAGAAAGACAAATACAAATATAAAATAATGCTCTGGACAAAGCTACATCATCCAAAGCAGTAAAAGTTCCCTTTTACAGCAATGACAATGCAAACATCAGAGTGGAATTCAAGGTTAAAAGCACATGGTGAGCCGGGCATGGTGGCACACGCTTGTAATCCCAGTACTTGGGATGCGGAGACCAGAGCCTCAGCTACTTAGTGAGGCCCTCCACAACTTCGTGAGACCCAGTTTCAAAATTAAGTATAAAAAATAGGGCCGGGGGTATAGCGCGGAGGTAGAACGCCCCTGGGTTCAATCCCTGGTACCGCAAAAAAAAGCACATGGTGAGCCAGTTACTGTGGTGCAGGCCTGTAATCCCAGTACTTGGGAGGCTGAGATTGCAGATTGCAGGTTGGAAGGCAGCCTCAGCAAGTTGGTGAGATCTTGTTTCCAAACAAACAAACAAACAAACAAACAACCAGGGCTGGAGGTGTAGTTCAGCGGTAGAATGCCCGAGTTCAATCACCAGTAAAAATAAAAAAAAGCACTTTTTTTTTGGAGAAAAAGGGATCCTACAGTAATGGCAGCCAGTAAGTGAAACATTATGGAAAATGCAACTAACCAACAGGTGTATGTATGTCCCTCTCTCAGACACAGAGAAATAAAATTAGTGAACCCCCCCAAAAACACAAAAAACAAGACACTTCCCAAATAACAAACAATACCAAACACAAAACAAAGAACTACAACATGAACTGTTAAAAGTATTTTTATTTTTTTGGTACTGGGGATTTAACCAGGGGCTTAAGTCTGAACTAGGCCTCCAGCCCTATTTTATTATTCTGTATTCTTTTTTATTATTCTGTAATCCCAGATATAACATCAAAACACAATTTTAATTTTTTTTTGTAGTGCTGGGGATTGAACTAAGGGACATTCTACCTCTGAGCTACATCTCTAGACCAATTTCATTTTTTATTTGGAAACAGGGTCTTGCTATGTTGCTGAGAGCCTTGTTAAATTGCTGAGGCTGACCTTGAACCTCTGATCCTCCTGTCTCAGCCTCCCTCCCAAGTATGTCCAGCTTTTAAAACCACATTTTTTTTTTTGTGGTACTGAGGATTGAACCCGGGGGCATTTTATCTCCGAGCTACATCCCCAGCCCTATTTTTTATTCTTTATTTTGAAACCGGGTCTCGCTCAGTCCCGGAGGGCCTAAGTGGCTGAGGCTGGCCGCGAACCCGGATCCTCAGGTCTCAGCCTCCCAAGTAACTGGGATTACAAGCGTGCGCCACCACGCCCGGCTAGGAGGTAGTTCTTAAAAGGGACACCCCACCCCTCTGTTAAGGAAGAATCAGACAAATTCACTGATTTCAATAAAATTTCTTTTCCCTTCTTCCCAAAGACTTGTCCCAATCATTTAAGTTAGCAAACTAAGGCAAGTACTCAACTTCCAGTTACAATTCGTTATAGGGGAAGTTTAAATTACTTAATTTAATGACTTAAATTATGGGCACGACTGACGCTCGATGCTGCCCACCCCCCAACGACAGGAACCCGACCCTGACCGGGAAGTCGCCCCACCTTCCCATGCTAAACAACGTAGCCCCAGAGACACCATTACCGACCTTACACACCGTCCCTATTTCCAGACCAGACCAGGTAGTCATTTCAGAGAGGTCTCATTAAAAAGTCACTAGCAGTTCCCGTGGCACCATTTTCAGAGCGTTTCTGTGACGTCATAACAGCGGGACGGCCGCAGCGCACACTCAGAAGGCCACAGGGAACGGGCGGCGCATGCTCAGAGGGCGCGAGGCCGGGACGCAGGTAACAGGTGGCGCATGCTCAGAAGGTGCGAGGCCGAGCTATAGGGAACTGGCGGCGCATGCTCAGAGGGCGCGAGGCCGGGACGCAGGTAACAGGTGGCGCATGCTCAGAAGGTGCGAGGCCGAGCTATAGGGAACTGGCGGCGCATGCTCAGAGGGCGC
>PVJS01037319.1:0-19982 GCA_004027185.1 Glis glis
AAAAAAAAAAAAAAAAAAAAAAAAAAAAAAAAGCTGGGGATGTAGCTCAGTGGTAGAATGCCCTCAGGGTCCAATCCCCAGTACCACACACACACGAAATGTTTTTCATGAATACATTTTTTTGAGAACATTTGCAAGTGTATTTCCCCACATATTTGATGTTTTAGCTACATAAACAGAATTCTAGGCTGACTTTTGGGTAAGTATGCCACTATATTCATTCTTTAATTCTCTAACCAAGAAGTTAAGTGCCATTCCTAATCCCTCCTAAAGGGTCCTAAAAACTTTTCAGATACTCTATTTCTGGTGTTTGAAACAAAATTTCATAATAATTTGCCTAGTACAGGCCTTCTTTCCCCCCACTTATTCTGCTTGGCACTATGTAGATATTTTCTACTGGAGACTTATGTAGATATTTTCTACTGGAGACTCAAATTCTCAAGATATTTCCTATTATTATTTACTTGATCCCCTCCCCTTTGTTTTTTCTTTAGGAATCTTGTTAACTAGAGAGTAGACCTCTATAATGATCCCACATTTTAAATGACACAATTTGCTTACAGCATTCTATAATACTCAAGGTGTTTGGAACAGACTATGCATGTATTAAAAAAGCAAAAACGTATACATAAATTTAATGATTGATTCTATGAATTGATATAGAATTAACACTATAATCTCAAATGCTTTCTAGTCAAACAGCACAGTAAAGCAGGCAGAACAGATGATGAGAGAGACAACAACTATCTCTTCAACTACAGAGACAGGTCAGCCAGTACACAACTTCCACTGATTTCTATTACACATGAATGTGACCCAGTGTTGGCAGATCGTTCGACTTTTCAAAAGAAGCTGTAAATACAGGTTTTTGCATGAGACTTCCTGATTTTTAAATATAGACAATACATTCCAATTTTACACACTCTGCGTGGATCAACACTATATTAAGCAAAATAAGGGATATCAACAAGCGAGATTAGCTCGAGTTTCCAGTTTTTGTCCTCTGATAAACAGGATAATATGGTTATTAAGTTGAAATCAGCTTTGGAACCAAGCAGACCTGAACTCAGCTTTCAATGATACCTACCAACTATGGCACTTGAGAAAGTTAACTTCTTTTAAACCATATGAGAAATAAGGCTAGATTTACTGTAGAGAACTATATTTTGTGTGTATGTGTGTGGTACTGGGGGATTGAACCCAGGGGCAGTCTACCTCCGAGATACACCCCCAGGCCTATTTTATTTTTTATCTGGAAACAGGGTCTCACTAAGTTGCTGACAGCCTAAGTTGCTGAAGCTGTCCTGAATGTCTGATTCTCTTGTCACAGCCTTGTGACAAGTGTACCACCACATCCAGTTTACAAGTGTGTATTACAAGTGTGTACCACCACATCCAGTTTACTATAGAGACTTAATACAATGGCACATATAAACTACTTATATAAGTTACAAATGTAAATAATATGTAAATAAATACACAAAAAAATGTTACCTACTACTAAATACCAAAAGCAGATTGGTATCCAAAATATAAACATTGCCTAACCCATCAGAGTTCTTTATTTGCAAGGAAATAAGACTAACAAAGGGAGTAGAAGGCAACCAGTGGAAACAAGGCTTTCTTTTAGGGTGGAACTTGACAGAGCTGGTATTGCACCTCCTCTAATTGTACCACGAAGGCTGTCACTGAAATTGTACACTAAGTTAATTTTGTTATGAGAATTTCACCTCAATAAAGAAAAAAAAGTGGAGCCAGGTGTGGTGGTGCACGCATGTAATCCCAGTACTTGGGAGGCTGAGACAGGAGGATCACAGGTTCTAGGGCAGTCTGAGCAATATAGTGAGACACTTAGCAACTTAGACCCTGTATCAAATAAAAAATAAAAAGGTTTAGGGTAGCTCAGAGGTATAATGTCCCTGGCTTCAATCCCCAGTACCAAAAAGAAAAAAAGTGGGAAAGAAGGAGGCAATATAAGGAAAGGAATCAAAAATCATTAGAAACGGAGAAATGGAGCCGGGCATGGTGGTGCATGCTTGTAATTCCCGTACTTGGGAGGCTGAGACAGGAGGATCACAGTTTCGAGGCCAGCCTCGGCAACTTGTGAGGCCCTCCGCAACCTAGTGAGACCTTGTTTCAAAATAAAGAATATAGGGCTGGGGGTGTAGCTTGGAGGTAGAATGCCCCTGAGTTCAGTCCCCAGTACCACCCACAAAAAAAAAAAGCAGAGAAATGGACTTGATATTACTTTCTCTATATTATTTTGAAGCTTGCTTCTAAATAATTTCTTTTAGATTCCTTTTTTAAAACTTAATAGCCAGCCGGGCCATGTAGCGCGGAGGTAGAACGCCCCTGGGTTCAATCCCCAGTACCGCAAAAAAAAAAAAAAAAAAACTTAATAGCCATTAATGATAATGTTACAGCAACAAACAATTCCTTCTTACTGAAAATCAACAGAGGGGCTGGAGTATAGCTCAGTGGCGGAGAGCTTCCTAGCACGCACAAGGGCCTGAGTTCAATGCCCATAAAAAGAAAAAGGAAAAAAAAAAAAACAAATCAACATATGATGAAGGTTGATTGAGAGATGAACAGAAAATTAAGAATACAACATTTGGAAAGGTTCTTTAGGGGAAAAAATGTATATAACAGCACATAAAAGGAAGAATGTGGGCTCTTGAATTTGTAATATAGGTTAGGGTAATACAGGTTATGGGTAGAGAAGCTCATTGCATATAATACAATGGAGAAGTCTTTTTAAAAATTATTACATGTCAGGAGACATGCTCTAAGCATTTCCCTATAATAACTATAGGAATTTTCCCACCAAAAACTTTCTAATAAAAGAGAAAGCAAATTATTTCCTACAGATCCAGACAGAAAAATATTTATATATACATTTTTTCATTTTCAACATTTGCCAAATTTTGCTCCACGACACACTGTTTAGGAAGATGATATTTAATGTACTACAAAAGAAAGAGGAGGTAAAGGAAAAGGGAATTAAAAAGAAAAAAGTGGCATACTAGAATTTCACTCTTAAAAGATTTAAAGCCGGGCGTGGTGGCACACGCTCATAATCCCAGTACTTGGGAGGCTGAGACAGGAGGATCACAGGTTCGCGGCCAGCCTCAGCTACTTAGTGAGGCCCTCAGCAACTTAGTGAGACCCTGTTTCAATATAAAGAATAAAAAAATAGGGCTGGGGGTGTAGCCCGGAGGTAGAATGCCCCCGGGCCCAATCCCCAGTACCTAAAAAAAAAAAATTTATAATGCATAGTTGAGGTTCTGCCAATAAGAAAGCCAGTTCACTTCTATTAAACATATATTTTTCCTGATCTATTAGGGACAGAACAGTTCTCAAACTGCCTCTTAAACACATGAAGCACCAAGTTGTTAAAGACTGCTTAGATTTATACTAGATAACATATAAATTAGATAATTTCTTTTTTTTTTCTGTACCGGGGATTGAACCCAGGGGCGTTCTACCTCTGCGCTACACCCCCAGCCCTATTTTTTTATACTCTATTTTGAAACCGGGTCTCATGAAGTTGCAGAGGACCTCACTAGGTAGAGAGAGAGAGACAGGGAGAGAGAGAGAGAGCGTGCTGAGGCTGGCCTTGAACCCGGATCCTCCGGTCTCCGCCTCCTAAAGTACTGGGATTACAAGCATGTGCCACCACGCCTGGCTAAATTAGATAATTTCAATATTAGCCTAAGGGACAAGATTAACACATACATCAAAGAATAATCAATCATCTAAATAAATGTTTCATATTACCATCAGGCCAGGGCAATAGTTAGTGGTAAGAAATACGGAGGAAAAAAGGTAGTAGTTAAGAGGAAATGGAAAAAATAATTTGGAAGAGTTAGCTCTTTAACTTCCCTTCTCTTACATGTTTCTACCCTGCTCTTTCCATTCAGATTGCTTATTAAGCAAACATTTGCAATTAAGATAGTAAAAATTTCAACTTAGGTCAATTTCCCCTTTTGTTTATTTTTTACATTAATCCTGACCCTGGGAGGTAATCTCAAAAGGAGAAAAATATTTGTCTCAAAAGCACACTGAGAAACCTCAAATATTAAATTTCACGTTGCCATGACAAACTATACCCACAAAACAGTTAAATAATACTGAACTTAAGCATAAAAATATTTGAAATTTAAGTTTATTTTACTCAAAGCAATGATATAGTAAAACAATAACAAAGACTGAACTCTGCACAGTATATCCTGTTTGGGGGAGAAAAATCGCAGGAAAAATATAGAGAAAAAAGGATAATTATAAATATCCTTTGGACATCGCAACAGAGAAAGCAAAGAAAAATTAACTGAAAATTATTTTAACAGAAAAGCAAAGGTATAGGAAAATTAAACATTTCCACTGAGACATTATCAACCTTTGAACCAAAAAAGTAATTACTGATTATTACTAATGTCTACAGTATGCGACAATCAAGTAAATCAAGTCTTTTAGGTACTGAAGATAGCCATTCCTTTGGAGAAGTCAGTACTAGCAGGCAAATTGCTTAGAAATTCTTTTCATTTTAGTTTACAGTGAAAACTACATCTTGCTTCCTTTCAATTATAGAAGAAGGAGAGAGGAACGGGCAACAGAAGCTATCAACACCTTACAGGCCATTTATCCAGCAATACAAAAAAAAAAAACAGACCAAAACAAGGACAGAATAGCTATTATATTCAGCTGTTTATTCTTCATTTTTTTTTTTTTTTTTGCAGTACCGGGGATTGAACGCAGGGGCGTTCTACCTCCGCGCTACGCCCCCGGCCCTATTTTTTATACTAGTTGCAGAGGGCCTCACTAAGTAGAGACAGAGAGAGAGAGAGACAGGGAGAGAGAGAGAGAGAGAGAGAGAGAGAACATGCGCGCGCCTTTGCGCACGTGTGCGCGAGCTGAGGCTGGCCGCGAACCCGGATCCTCCGGTCTCTGCCTCCCAAAGTACTGGGATTACAAGCATGCGCCACCACGCCCGGCTTATTCTTCATTTTGATATGTTATAACCATTACTATAATGGATGACAAGATCAGTTAACTATAGAAATCACTAGATAAATAACAATTCAAACACAAACTTTAGGAAAAACAGATCTGAAAAAAAACATAAGGCTAAAGAAAACAAACTGGAGAGATAAAAGCTAGACAGAATAAATTTCAGCCTTGGTTACAGATTACAAAATAAATGTGTGAATCTTCTCATTCAGAGGCATAAAGATAGGAGTTATGAAATCAGAAAATGATGGACCAAAATAATTCCCAACATAATATTTTCTTGGTGAAGTTACTACTATCTGAGATCTGATAACCAGTTGTACAGGTCCAGAAACTAGACTTTATCAGTAACCTAAAAGATGATCAGTCACCCTCAGTGACTTATTCACACTCAAGAGACCAATGTAAAAATTAGCACAGCAGACTAACTTACCACAAGGATATCCTTACTGTGATCAGAAAACTTGCCCTCTTTTCAGAGTACTCACACTCTTTTTCAGCATAACTATAGTGCTAAGCTGGCTTGGCTGAATTAGTACTTGGTGGAATACAGAATTATAGTAATGTGATGTAGATACTTCATTCAGACCATAACGAGGTCTGACAAGTACTATTGCATTACAGCTGTGGACACATTTCTGATGACTCTACTGTACTGCTCATTTCCCAGACTCCTGGATTCAAAATTTCGCTCCCTTATTCTCTTTTCTATGGCCTACTCCGTTTTCTTTAGATGTGTTATCACTACTGCCTGAGTCATAGCAAGCGCTGCTCCCAAGGGTCTGCAATGCTAAGTATCCTTGCACTGTCTTGCCTAATTACAAGACTTAATTAACTTCCCTATTTTCAAGTTCTCAAACAGTACTTGTGACACACCCATGTACCACCTATAATTCTAATAAAAACTATAAAGAAATAGGGGTCTTATGTGGTAGTTTTTGCAGATACTGAAATTTAAGTCCGAATACAATATAAATACTACAAAAATCCAAGTGAACACAATTCAATACTGCAAAAATATAAATATACTGTGGTTCAAAGCAAGTTGCTAAAAATTAACCACCTAGAAAAACAGCTTATAGCTAGCTCATAAAAGCACGTTAGGTAGTCATGTATTTACAAAACTATTATAAAAGAATTCTAAATTTGTACAATGCTTTATAAGTTACAAAGTGCTTCCCCACCCATTATAAAGTTTAATCCTCACAATCACCAAATATTTAAATTAGAAGTCTCAGGAAAGAAACTTATGACAGAGCATAAAAGAAATCCAGAATTTTCACTTTTAACGCCATTAAAGTTTGTACTGACAAATTAATAAATCAATAAATTAATAATAAATTAATAAATTAATAAATTAATGTTAATTTATTCATACATGTCTATTTTTTCTCTGAAATCACAAAATTTATTAAGACTATCTACAACAGCAGACATAAAATCCCATGTATTCTCAAGTTATAAATATATTTAAAAAGTAATATTTAAGTACCTTGAGAAAGACAATGTTCTGAAGTGAACTACACTTAAAAATTACGTAAAATTTTAAAAATCACTATTTTATGCTTTGTTATAGCAATCCCTTTCTATAACCATTGTACCAATACTTCCTCAGGTGCTTGGTGCATGTATGCCCCATTAAAAACTGCTCTACAAAAAAATACATGGCATCAATTATGCATACCTTAATGTAAATAAATTTAACTGAATAAATCTACTCAAGGATTTTAAGCCTAATCCTCAATTGTGAAATAACATAGAAATCATATTGTAATGAAATCCAGGAACTAACCTAGTGAGAAGCATTTTATAAAATCCAAGAAATTATATCACATAAGTACGATAGTGTCCAAGGTCAGGTTTTATAAAATGAGTTGTATACCACTGAAGTCTATTAGGTACATTAAGGTTAAAAAGGAGCTACAGAGCACGACCATAACAAAATAAAGTCTACATCACAATATATGTCTTTTCTGTGTTTTAGAAATTTTTCTAAGTGAAAATATAACATGAATACATCAATATTTGAAATAGAAAATCAAGAGTTCTTACCTTACTACATCATCAATATTGTTCCTGTATACGCCTTCAAGTCTTTCTGCAGGAAATCCCATAGCAATAATGTTTGGATAAATATCTGAGTACTTAAGTTAAGGAAATATCTGAAATATGCAACAAGGCAAATATGCACACATTTTAAAACATTAGCTAATTACAAAAAGGCTTTCCCCACTATAGTAACTGTTATCAAAGTCTATCAAATGTACCTATCTATAATCTATCATGAATAATTAAGAAATATTGGCAAATATATTGATTCCAAAAACGATCCTCAAAACAATTTCACAGGAAAATGTTGAAATCCCTCTAGCTAGCATTAAAAATACACCTAAAGTAAAAGGTAATTTCCATGTTTATAGTATTTAGGTAAACAAAAACCTAAGACTTTGTAAATCACAGAACTAATGTATGTGGGGACAAAAACAAAAAATCTACACCTGCCTGAAAAGACTTAACAGTACAACTTCTAATTTTTCATGGTAAAAAAGGCACCATGGAGTACAACAAAGTAAATACAATGAGTCTCAGGAAGTTAGATTTTAAGGGCTGGCTATGCTTCTAACTAGTTGTATAATTTGGACAAGTCATTTAACCTTTCTAGACCTCAATTTCCCGCTCCACATGATGATTAGGTTCAAAAAGATAACCTCTGAAGTCCCTTCCAGCCCTTGCTATCTAGGACTTGATATTACTGAATGGAGGTTGAAACTTTATTATTCTCACTTCTAATCAATGCGGTCAATATTTAGCATGCCCATTATATTCAACTATGTTATACACAGCAGTTGGCATAAAAACAAACCTCTATACACAAGAATTTATTCCCACCTACCTATAAAAATCACCAACAATCTACATTTCTGAGTCTCATCCATCACAGCAGCTTTTGTTTTCCCTCCATCAGTCCTCTCTAATCTCATAATTTTCTGACACAGATCTTTTACACCAGCCAAGCTAATCTGCCTAAAGCCTCCCTTCAAGACTCTCTCTTAAGATGGACCCATTGACTTTCCAAATACAATTCAAAATTCACAATTCACCTATTCCAGTGCCTTCTTCTAGATATACTTCTACCTCTTGCAGCCCTCACTGTTCTGAGTTGATTTCAGTATTTCTTCTTCTTTCTGCAGTGCTAGGGATAAAGAATGCTAGGCAAACTACTACTAGGTATAGCCCCAGCTCTCAATGTTATTTTCAATACAAAAGTAATTCCCCAAACTACAGAAAGCTTTCATTTTGATATTATAACTTAAGGTTATTTGAGCACTATATATTCTATCTATAAGATGACTGTGCTGTCAAGAAATTTACAGAAGATCTGAAGAAAACGGAATGTATATCATAGGGTATCCCAAAAAGTATACCTTTTGGTAAACTTTTTAAACTATATATTTGCTTAAAAACTATTTACATATGTATTTGCTTGAACCTAAACACATACAAAATAAATGAGATAAATAAATACAAACACAAAATAAATGAGAAACTAATAAAAATAATTGCTTCATAGAGATGGGAAGGGAAGCAGAGAAGCACAGGAGCAACAGGTGGAAGCAAGACTGTTTATACCTTTGGATAAATCTGAGCTTCTGGTTTGTGTGTGTGCATGTGTATATGTGTTGGAGGGGTACCAGGATGAACCCAGAGCCTTGCACATAGTGAACGTGCATTCTACCGCTGAACTTACCCTGGCCCTAATTTTGACCTTCAAATCTTTCTCTTTTTTTTTTTTTTGCGGTACTAGGGATTGGACCTAGGGGCGTTCTACCTCTGAGCTACACCCCCAGGCCTATTTTTTTATTCTTTATTTTTGAAACAGGGTCTAAGTTGCGTAGGGCCTCATTAAGTAGCTGAGACTGGCTGCAAACCCAGATCCTCTGGTCTCAGCCTCCCAAGTACTAGGATTACAAGCGTGCACCACCACGCCTGGCTCTTCAAATCATTTTTTAAAAATGCTATTTTGGAGCCAAGTGTGGTGGCGCACACTTGTAATCCCAGTACTTGGGAGGCTGAGACCGGAGGATCCGGGTTCGCGGCCAGCCTCAGCTACTTAGTGAGGCCCTCCACAACCTCGTGAGACCCGGTTTCAAAATAAAGAATAAAAAATAGGGCCAGGGGTGTAGCTCAGAGGTAGAATGCCCCTGGGTTCAATCCCCCGTACCGCAAAAAAAATGGTATTTTGGGGGCCAGGAGGTACTAGGGAGGGACTAAACCCAGGGGCATTCTACCTTTGAGCTACACACCCAGCCCCACTTTTACTTTGAAACAGGATTTTGCTAAGTTGCTGACTTGATGAAGCTGGCCTCAAACCTGTGATCCTCCTGTCTCAGTCCCCCAGGTACTGGGATTACAGATGTGAGGCACCACACCCAGCTTGAAAGACTAATTTTTAAAAATATTCCATACTGGCTGAGGGTGTAGCTCTATGGTAGAGGGCTAATGATGTTAAGATTCATGATTATTAGTTTAAGAGAAAGGGGTAACATTATAAAATCCAGAAAGTAAAACACATTAACTGAAAATGTCAATATGATACCAGGTACGGTGGCAAAGACTTGTAATTCCAGCTACTTGGGAGGCTGAAGCAGGATTGCAAGTTCAAGGCCATCCTGGGCAACTTGGCAAGACCCTGTCTCAAAATAAAAATTAGAAAGTCTGGGGAAGTAGCTCAGTGGTAGAGTGCTTGCCTACCATGTACTAGACCCTGGGTTCAATCCTCACTACTGCAAAATAAGCCCTTTTCATTTATTGCCTTTTGAGATGGTTACTGTAATAGTTCTTCACTTTGAAAATTGGCATTCAAATGAAGGGATTCAAGTATTTAACTTGTTTTTCCTGTAGGAAATATGTATCAGAAAAACCAAATAGCCCATTTCATAAGCTCTAATTTAAGAGAAAACACAAATTAACAAATGTAAAAGGACAAAATTAGAAGTCATATTCTATCAGGTGTGGCAGTGGCACATGCCTATAATCTCAACCACTAGGGAAACTGAGGCAGGAGGCTCACAAGTAAAAGGCCAGCCTGGAAAACTCAGCGAGACCCTATCTCAAAAAAATAAAAGGGCCAGGGATTTAGCTCAGTGGTAGAGTGCTTGCCTAGCATGTGTGAGGACCTGGGTTCAATATCCCTAGTACTACCAAAAAAGAGAGAGAGAGAGAGAGAGAGAGAGAGAGAGAGAGAAGTCCTATTTTGTAAGCCCTCATGAAGTTATTGATATGAATAAAGATTTAAAAAATAGTACTAAACCAATAAGTAAGAGATTGAGGAGGAACTAAACTTTCTTACAGAGTCAAAGCAATAGCACGCAAAACACATTGTAATGTAAGGAGACAAACATATGTCACTGCCCAATCTCAACATCACCAAGAGTCAGGCAGAGATCATATAACTTCTGATATAATGCAATATAAAGGACAGAGCACCATCTATGATACAGGAGCATCTTTAACTTAAATTCACAAAGACTTTAGATAAAAATTTTAATTTATACAATTACACAGAAAGAACAAGCTCAATGACATTACAAGAAAGTAAACTGGATAAATCCAAAGGTCTGCAGGACATGACCCAGTCTCTCTTCAACACATCAGTATCTCTTCTTTTTTTTAAGGGGGTGGGGGCAGGTAACTGGTCTTGATTTATAAAAACTTGAGGTTCCTAACAGCTAATTTCACACATGCAATGCTAGCCCAGATACTATTTTAGATAAACCATCCATAAAGAACATTTTTATACCAACTGGAAAATTTTAATATAATCTGGGTATTAGATGAGATGAAAATTTATTGAAGTAGAAATGTAAACATAATTGACTAAAAAAACAATGTGCAGTGAGATACCACTTTCATAAAATATATACCCATATAGAGACAAAAATATTACAACATTTTCAAAGGAAGCAGGTTCAAATAAAAACTAATGTTAAAACTGAAAATTTTCTAAAAGACAATACAATATAAAAATCTACTGTCATTTCCAAAACTGATGTCAGCAACTGAGTACTGAATTTTGAAGCAAATAGTTCTTATGCCAATAATTATACCAACAAACAAAAAAAAATTCTAATATAAAATGTTTTTCCTTTCCCACACAATAACATTTTTATGACATACTTTTTTAGAAAAATTTTGCCACATAAGAACTAAAGAAGTTGGGCACTGCAATCCCAGTACTTGGGAGGCTGAAACAAGAGGATTTTTGAGACCCTGGCTCGAAATAAAAAATAAAAGAGGTTGGGTTTGCAAGAACCACAAAGAAAAAGAACTAAATAACTAGTATATATGCATATATACATATACACATACATGAACACATATATACATACACATGCGCGCGCGCACACACACACACACACACACATATTCCATCTGCAGATTCAACAAACCACAAGTTGAAAATATAAACTAGAAATTGTGTCTGTACTCATGTATCAATGTATCACTTTGAATTTCACTATGATGTATAACTATAATGCACAAATACAAGTATAAAATAGTGTGAGATAAAGTGTGGAAATATATAACTGTATAGTCAATGTCAAAATAAGAAACTGTCTATACTGAGCATGTATATTTTTCTCTTGTCATTATTTTCTACATAGTATAATAACTATTTATATAGCTTTTACACTGTATTAGATATTATAATGTAATAATTACTTATAATCTTATAATAATGCAGGAGAATGTGTCTAGGTTATATACAAATACTACACCATTTTATATGAGACTTCAGCATTCTTGGATTTTGGAATGGGGGGGTCCTAGAACCCATCCCATGCAAATACCAAAGGATGACTGTGTGTGTGATTTCTAATACAAAATAGCCTTAGCCAGGCACAGTGGTGCACACCTGTAATCCCAGTACTTGGGAGGCTGAGACAGGAGGATCGCAGGTTCAAATACTGCCTCAGCAACTTAGCAAAGCTCTCAGCAACTGAGACCCTGTTTCAAAATAAAATAGGGCTGTGGTGGGATAGCTAAGAGGTAGAACGGCCCTGAGTTCAATCTCCAGTACCATAAAAAAAAAAACTTACCTGCACTTACTAGATAGCCTTCTTAATAAATACAATGTTTAATATGAAGTAATGAAAAATTATACTAATTAGACCACAAAGGAAGCCAAGTATTTCTGGCATATAGAGATTTACTTGTAGGCAGCATTTTGTAATAGCTAAGAACATATGCTCTAAAGCCATGTTGCCTGAATTTGAACTCCAATTTCACTATTTGTGTAACCTTGGGCAAGATACATGCTCTCTCTGCACCTGTTTCCTAAGTAAAATGGGGCTAATAAAGCTACCTATCATATATGGTTGTTAGGAGGACTCAGTTAATATATGAACAATCCTTAGAACACAGTCATAGCTGTCTATCAACTGAACAATGGTACAGATTTATTCCACAAGCGTCTACCATAATGATTCAGATTTTTTTCAATGACAGTGACTTATGGCCTAATCCTTCCAAAGAACATTAAAGCCTAACATTTAACACTGTGAAATCTTTAGTATACCAATTTTCCTCTTAAGTATTTAGTTTATCATAACTTAAGAACATACAGGAAATAGTATTCCAAAGAAGAAATCCTTCTTTTCTCACAATATCAGTCACTCCTGTACATGCAATAAGAAGGGAAGTACAAGAAATGCAAACACTGCACTTCGATCCTGCCTAGATTGGGTGGCCACCACGGCTATGGGAAATCTGAGATAATACTAGACAGTCTTTTCCCCCACCTTTGACCTCAATTTGTTTTGATTGAGGTATAACTTATATACAACAAAACACACATATCTTAAGCGATTAGTCTGGTGAGTTTTGGTAACTATGGCTATATCATGGTTTGATAGTCTTAACTTGCGCACTACAACAATCCCTTCTCATCACAGACTGCTGTCCCAAAGAAAAAAACAAATTAGTGATAATTAAGTTCTAATGTCTGTCCACAGAAATCAATTTAATCCATAATATAATTGACCACATTATAATGTAGCTATTTTACAAGCTAAGTAAATTTTTATTGGCATTCAATCATGACTTAAAACACTAGAAAGATGTTCCAGCCTTCATATAATTAACAAAATACCTTTTATTAAACAATTTCCAAATTGTACTTGCACCTGAATTAGTGGGATTTAGGCTAGAAACTTAACTATAATATTCAAATAGGGTATAATAACCAAAAGCAGCTCCTTAAACCTTATTAAGAATATGTTCCTGACATATATATTGAATGTTATTTTAAGTATAATGGTTACTGAAAGTAAAACAGTTACAAAGTTTATTTGTAGTACCCAATACGTATACAAGTATGCTAGCCCAGCATGGTGGTGTACCACTGTAATTCCAGTACTTGGGAGGCTGAGACAGGAAGATGGCAGGTTCAAGGCCAGCCTCAGCAATTTAGCAAGACACTCAGTAACTTATCAAGACCCTGGGGGTAACTGGTTGTGGTGGCACACACCTGTAATCCAGTACTTGGGAGGCTGAGAAAGAAAGAGCACAAGTTCCAGGCCAGTCTCAGCAACTTGGTGAGGCCCTCAGCCACTTAGTGAGAACATTTTTCAAAATAAAAAATAAGAGCTGGGCAGGGTGGTGCACGCCTATAATCCCAATATTCGGGAGGCTGAGACAGGAGGATCACAGGTTTGAGGACAGCCTTAGCAAGTAGTGAGACTCTCATCAATCTAGTGAGACCTTGTTTAAAATTTTAAAAATAGGGCTGGGGTATAGCTTACAGGTAGAATGCCCCTGAGTTCAATCCCCAGCATCACAATAACTAACTAACTAACTAAATAAATAAATAAATAAATAAGACTAGGGGTGTAGCTCAGAGGTGAAAGCCCCTGGGTTCAATCCCCAGTACCACTAAAAAAAAAAAAAAAAAAAAAAAAAAGGTCTAGGGGTATAGTTCAGAGCTAGAATGCCCCTAGTACCAAGGAAAAAAGAAAAAAGATAATATATAGATATGCTTAAACAACTTTGAAACTAAAATGCAGTATTTCATACAATAATTACTTTTCTGAATGAATTATTTTAAGGAAAATTATTTCTCTAGATCATAGATAAGTTATTTTTATAATTACAGTTCACTAAAAGTTGCAGTAACAATATGAAGCTATAACATATGTATTGAACACAAATGGCAAAATGGAAAACAATATACAACTTTAGAGAGGTAGTAAACAAAAAGCAAATCTCGAGTTCCTGGCTCACAAAAGGAACACAGAGCTAAGCTGGTGGTAGAAGTGAAGAAACAAAGTTCAACTAAAAAGACAAGGTGAGAAGCAGAAAGCAAGTTAGCAGGTAGCAGGACTTCACCATTTAATCATATGTCCTGGGAATCTCTAGTTTTCCCCCTGCTTTTTGTCAGTGCTTTCAACCAACAGACACTTAAGGCTTATGTGGGGTTAAAAGAAATTCAGCCACTGATTCATGAATACTCTATCAGGTTTATATTTCTTTCAAGACTTTAACAAGTTTAAATTGAACAGATACGTTCTATTATCAATCTTTCTAATCAATGCTTTAAATACCCTTCTTGTGGATTTTTATGACTTTCTCATTCAGTGAAAATTTTTGTATTTCTTACTAGATTGTATTTTTCCCTAATATACTGAATGCTGATGATGGGCTCTAAATTGAAGATTTGTATTCAGAGGAAAGCTGAAATAGCAGTACCCTAATATTTCCTGTGAATAAAGTATTACTTTTCTAAATGAAAAAGGGTGCATAGGCACAAAAGCTTGAACTACAAAGACATTACAAGGGAAAGTGCTCCCAAAAAATGGGGTTTTAAGAAACAGGAAAGAAAGAACATGCAAATATTTACTAGATGCCAGGCCCTGTACTAGGCACTTAATGAGTATTGTAATTTAATATAGAAGACCAAGGTTCCATTCCCAACACTGCAATGTAAAGCCTATCACTTCAGGTAAACCATGCAATCTCTGGGCCTTCAAATATTTGAGTTTTGCTCTTCTGTAAAATAATGATATTACTGCTTGCTTCAACAACTTCACTGGTTGTTTCAAGGACCAAATAAGATATCTATATCTTTAAATCTATAAACCTGCAAAAGGCTCTGTAATTGTAGATAAGAGGTTATTAATATTAGAAGTTGCATGAGTCTAAAATGTCTTATTTAAATTTAGTTTAAGCATTGCAATACAAGGCAACTCAATATGTTTTTATAAACAAACTGTAAAAGTATTTCTGATATATGAAATTAAATTCACTTTAGCATAAATTTTAGGTTCCTTTTAATACCTTTTAGTTATCAGCTAGCAGTGGAAAGCCAGAAAGAAAAACTGACTGCCAAATAATCCATGAACTACTGAAGTTTTCTACTTCTCCAAACACACCTAAGCTCACATTTTTCTTTCAGGTTTTTATATCATATGATTTATCATGACAAAAAAGGTTGCACATATTTTGCTTTGGAATAGAAGTTTAGATCTCATTTTCTAAATGGAAGCATCACACTCTTCAAAGGTTAACATAAAAATTTGCTAGTAATTCATCTTAGAAACAATACTATAAATTGGTTCATTTGACAAAAAAAATCTGTAACCTATAACAACTCTAAAACTGTTATGTCTTTTCATTTAAAAATCCCACTCTAGCAATATATTTTAAGAAACAAAAATCCCAATATACAAAGATATTCATAATAGTGTTGTTTATAAAAAAAACAGAAATAACACTAACAAACTACAGTAAGTAAACCATGGTATTTAGCACAGCCTGATGAAACAGTACCTATATAGCTTTAAAAATAAATACCTAACTGGCAGATAAAAATTACATTTGTGTAAAGACAGAACACAGAACAACACAATATTGATTAAAACTATGTAATAATGTTCATGTATACCTTAACAGAAAGATAATTTCCAGTGACAAACATATGAAATACAATTAACTTTTTTCCAACTGAACTCCTTAAATTTAAGAATCATTTTTAAGTAATTCAAACCATATAAAGATTATACTCAGTGAAAAAGATCTTATTTTTAAAGTACTCTGAACTACAATTATTTAAATTTAAGCAAATTAAACCTCACAAAATACCTTATCAAGTCACTAATGTTAGCAACTCTAAAATTCAAAATATAATTTCTTTTGGTGTATTTACTAAGGGTTTATTAATCCTCTCATCTGATTTAATCCATTTTCTTCATAGCAGTTAATTATGAAATAATGTATCTGCAACTGCTCAAGCCTACATCTATAAACCTCTAAGAATTTAAGTTGCCCAACTCTAACTGGTTTTAACGAGTATACCAAACAATTACCTCCATCCTAGGGCTCTGGATGACTACGATAAGAATGGTTTCCTGTTTCAGAACTCTGCTGCAGTTAAACACACACACACACACACACACACACACACACACACACACACGCTGCTCTCTAGAATTCTGTTCCCACTAAAAACCATCTAGAATTAACCACTAATGATAAATCAAACTAAATATGGATATAACAGCTTTCAAAAAGATTATCAGTTTGACAACATGTACTAGACAAACTGCTCAACAGCTTTATATACTCAGGCTAAGACAAATACTCTTAATGAATTTTCTAGAGCAAAATCACAATGATGCATATGAAAGACTAAGTTAAAAATATAACAGTGATCCAGCATTACCACAAAGTTAATAAAACAATGTCTTTAAAGCTCTAATCTTTATATTCCTTGTTAGATTTATAAGTTACTTCTATAATACAATTTTGCTTATAAAAGGCATGCTTTCATCATTTATTTTACTAGGTTGTTTGTTTGTTTGTTTGTTTGGGTACTAGGGAATGAACCCAGGAGGGGCATTCTACCTCCGAGCTACAACCCCAGCCTTTTTTATTTTTTATTTTGAAACAGGGCCTTGTTAAGTTGCTGATTCTAGCCACAATCAAACCTGTGAACTTCCTGTCTCAGCTCCCAAGTACTAGGATTACAGGTGTATGCCACCACACCCAGTTAGGGTCATTAACTTTTACAGAAAAAAAAAGTATTCAAACAGATAAGGTGCAGAGGATGCCAAGAGATCTATCAGCAAATTGAGAATAAACACCTAGTAATTCACCAAGTGCTGTGTGCATGTATGTCACTATCACTATGAACTACATTATGATGTGAAACTACAGTACACCAATAAATGTATTAAAAAAGATCTAAGCCGGGCGTGGTGGCGCACGCTTGTAATCCCAGTACTTGGGAGGTGGAGACCGGAGGATCCGGGTTCGCGGCCAGCCTCAGCAACTTAGTGAGGCCCTTCGCAACTTCATGAGACCCGGTTTTAAAATAAAGTATAAAAAATAGGGCCAGGGATGTAGCTCGGAGGTAAAACCCCTGGGTTCAATCCCCAGTACCACACACACAAAAAAATCTAGTAATATTTAGTGCCAATTCACTAACAGCTGCATTCTGAAAAAAAAATCCAAAATCACCAATCTGTACTGATCTTGTAGATGAAACAAATATTCAAAACCTAAAATGTATCTGGGACTAAGAAAACAATGTTCTAATACAAATGTCTCTCCAGCAAGTGGACTTCTTTTTCCTATTAGTTTAGCCAAAACTGCAAACCTTTTAAATTTGCTTTAAATACAATAAAAAAATTATCTTTCAAAGAAAGCTCTGTTAATTTAAAAAAAAAATTTAAAAAGGAAAATTCCAAATAAGCCTGCTGGACGGCTTCATTTTGTATTTGAATTTTATTATATACTACAAGCCAGGAAGTCATTTGGAAATGACTTACTTTTTTTTTTTCCAGTTGATAAAAACAACTCTGACTACGTGCAGTATTTTAGTCTGGGGAAAAACAATATGAACTAGAAATAATGTGAATTTTAAAATATTAATTTTAAAAGCATACCTATTGTCATTCATTACTATATTTAAAGGCATATTACTGATTTTATAATTGCCATGTTCTGAAGGTAGTTTGGTTATTACATCAACTTTATAATCACTTGAGTAGTGAATCATCAAAAAGTCTAAAATGCTAGTCAAAATTTGTATTTTAGAATTTAATAATATGCAACTTTAGCACAAAATTTTAATATATAATAGATACAAGAGTAAGAATAAGTCGGAGAACACTCTTAGTTTTAGTAAGGGAGCTATAAATGCTTTTTACTGAAGGGATTCCATCTTAGTAGGAATCCAATTATTGCAACTGGAGGGAAATGCACAATTACTGATCATGATCAGATGCAAAATCTTCATAGTCAAAGAACACACACAAAAAAACTTACAAAATAGTTAAGCTGAAACTTAAAAGAAAAAACTAAGAAAAAGCAACATTTCAGCCAGTAAAAAATTTCAAACATATTAAGTTTAATACACAGGAAAAAAAAATACATATCTAGATGGGAGTGATAGGAATGAAAATAAAGGTCAAGAACTCTTAACACCTTATACTCTTTAAATTACTATTAAGTAAATAGAATGGGTAAAGACTTTTAAACTTTAGTATTTGGATAATAATCTCACCTACATCTATGCCTCATTTAAAGACATAATTAATGTACACATTATCTCCCTATTCAAAAAGGTGCAAAAGAGCATCATTCTTTTCATGGCCTTATGAATTGATTCTAATAAAACAATTTACTTGCCTCACATTAATTTAGAAACTGGCAAGATATTTCTTATACAAAAAATACAGGCCTCAGACACAATGCAGCTTTTGAGATTTAAAATTCAAAATAATGTCCAAATTATATGTTATTTTGAACATAGTAATAATTTAGCATGACAAAAAACCTCGAGAAAATAAAATGTCAGTATGTTAAAACAAGAAAGGTTAAAATTAATCAGATTCTAATGACTCAGTCAATTTTTAAAGGCCTCTATACAACATGGAAAGACCAAGTTCTTGGGGGGGGGGGGTAAAAAGAAAATAAAATTAGAAATCACTTCTATACTAGCTTAAAATGAAACAGCAAAATTTTAAATGGGAAAGCTCATTTGTACATAGAAATTAAGCTGTAGGAGTAAAAAGCAGAGAATGTGAAAAATATTTAAAGCAAATCTCTAAGGAATGCCTAATAAATCAGTTCCCTGATAAGTTCTGTAATAATGGATTCCTTCATATCTCAACTTGTTAGGAAAACTAGTTAAAAAAAAAACAGAATCTTATATAATCTCAAGTTAAAACACAATGCTTCCACTTAAATATCCAAACAATTTAGTAAAAGCAAATGACTAAAAAGCCAGACTGTCATTACATAATCTTTGGTTCTTCGACTAGTATCTTTTTATTTGAGTAGAGAAATATAAACACTAGTATAACTGCTAAGTTTCATTTTTCCAAAAGCCTAAAAGTTGGTCTTAGTCTTAAAAAAATCGTAATTAGTAGATGATTCTAAAAACAGAAGTGTCAAAACCACTTATATCACTAAATTATCTTAACTTGTTCCTACATTTAAGTAACAGATGGCAGGCCTTAGTTCTTGGACACTACACAATAATCACAATCTGTGTGACCTTTGCAGTATTAAAAAGAATCCAAGTAGTCATAATAACCAACACCTTAGCATACTTTACAGTATTATGCATAATCTTGACCACAACCTAGATATGAAAAACTGTATCATACTTTTAACTGTACTGTTATTTTATATAGATTTCCTACAAACTTGACTATGAAGGTTACTTAGAAGCTAGATTGCCTTTTCAGTTGTCAAAAAACACATGCCTACATTTACAAAATATTTTTGCCATCACTACATTTCATCAGCACCCTAGATCAAAATTTCCTTAATTTGAATTGAAACAATTTTATCTCATTTGAAAAAAGTTACTCTAACAAGTAACTATGTTTATTTTTATTCAGTGTGTGTGTGTGTGTGTGTGTGTGTGTGTGTGTGTGTTACTAGGGATAAAACCCAGAGGCATTCTA
>PVJS01037320.1:0-19983 GCA_004027185.1 Glis glis
CACACACACACACACACACACACACACACACACACACACACACATTTAAAAACAGTACTGGGGATTGAACGCAGGGGTGTTCTACCTCCGCGCTACACCCCTGGCCCTACTTTTTATACTTTATTTTTTGAAACCGGGTCTCACCAAGTTGTGGAGGGCCTCACTAGGTAGAGAGAGAGAGAGAGACAGGGAGAAAGAGAGAGAGAGAGAGAGAGAGAGAGAGAGCTGAGGCTGGCCACGAACCCGGATCCTCCGGTCTCTGCCTCCCAAAGTACTGGGATTACAAGCGTGCGCCACCACGCCCGGCCTACACACACATTTAGATGGGACATAACACTTCAAAAATCAGTCAACTAGTTATTGAGCATCTCCTTGTAGCTCAATACTGTGCTAGAAATAACTATGGGTACATATCATGCAAAACAAGAGAATAAGACCAGTCTATTTTTAAAGTCTCTTCCTATTTAAAAAAATCCTAAATCTGTGAATGAAAAATATATCAATAAAAGTATTCAAGGAAGTCAAAGTTTGCTGCGTAAGGAGAGGGTATTTAAAGGATGGTTAAAAACCTTTAGTGAGACCCTGTTTCAAAATAAAGAATACAGAGCCAGGTGTGGTGGCGCACACTCGTAATCCTAGTACTTGGGAGGCTGAAACCAGAGGATCCGGGTTCATGGCCAGCCTCAGCTACTTAGTGAGGCCCTCTGCAACTTAGTGAGACCCTGTTTCAAAATAAAGAACAAAAAATAGGGCTGGGGTGGAGCTTGGAGGTAGAATGCCCTTGGGTTCAATCCCTAGTACCACAAAAAAAAAAAAACAACTTTTGGAATCCTGGGTTGAAAGAAATCTGTTTCAAGAGAAGGAAACAGCATGAGATAAGACATAGATATGTCATATTTATCAGATCATAAAGAGGGCAATATTTGGGTAATAAGATTAGAAGTTTAGTAGAGAGATTGTGAAATAAAAATAAAAATATAAAATAAAATGAAAGATCCAGGCAAAGGAATTTAAACTTGATAAGTTAGGAAATAGGGAACCATTGAAAGTTTCAGAGAAATGGAATAACATGGTTAAAACAGTATTGAGAGAGAAGTATTGCATTAAAGAAAGCAACATTTATTATAACTTAAGCAATATTGAGAGTATGTGTCATTCTATCTAGGAATTAGGTACCTGAGGTGAATAAGTCAGTTTTGGCCCTTGAGAATATAGTGGTAGAGACAGACAAGTACATAGTTAAAATACAGAGCTATGACCACCATGATGGGGAGTGTGGAAAAACTGGAGCATTCAACCCTATCAGAAAAGCCTCCTGGAAAAGATGCCATCTAAGCAGACCTGAGGATGAACAGAAGTCAACTAGGCAGAAAGCTACATGTGCACAGGTCTACAGGCAAGAAAGAATCTTTGTGGAACCTGCAAGCAGTCCCTATGGCTCGAGTGAGGCACACAGAGATATGAGGAAAGGAGGGTCACGGGACAAGGGTGGACAAGTAGGAGGGGTCAGATCTTGTAGGGCCTTGATGGCTGAACTAAGATCTTAGCTCTTATCCTGAGGGCAACAGGGAGCCACCGGAGAGTGTTTAAGTTTGAAAATGACATTGTTAAATTTATGTTTTAGTAGCTACAGAGAAAATGTCTAAAATGGGCTCTAGACTGGAAGCTGGGGATGATTGGGGAAACTCTTGCTGAGAACCGTGTGTCCTAAACTGAAGTGAAAGCAGTGGGGCTGAAGGGTAAGGGGCAGTCTTGAGAAATATTAAGTATGGTTTGGTGATTGATTAGAGGTTGTATTGAAAACAAGTATTACTTGTTTTCAATAATGAAGCAGCACTATGTGTTAGGTATTATCTCAGCTTTACAAATGATAAAAATATGTTTAGAGGTTAAATTGTTTAACTTATGACATGTACCTAACAAGTAAGGGAAGCCAAAGTAAAATCTAAGCCTCTGACTCAAATCCTCACTACAATCATATGTGGATAAATGTGTTGAGGGAAAATGCCTTATATTTTGTGTGACATCACGTGATTAATAAAATAATACAATGTTATAAAATATTTGTATTTATATTCATGTCTTCAAAGTATTTTTGCTCCTGTTTCTCTGAAATTCACAAATATAAAAGACAGAATCTTTATATCACTATCATAGAATTTTATTTATGGATGTTTAACATAACTCCTTTTGATTAGGATATAGGTTTAGTTAGTCTTGAAATAACAGAGAAGTCATACCAAGTTGTCTAACCTCATTTTATCTTCTGCATTTCATAATAACAAGAAAGTTGTGCCAAAGTAAAATAAATAAGTAGCTTGAGAACACCAAGACACCTGATGGTTGAGAACATTACTATGGAGGGAAAGAGTTCAAGAGACAAGAATGCTCACTACCTCTATGGCAGTTAATTTTGTCTTTCTGGACAGCTCACTTGTCTTTCAAATTTCCTCCTTGTAAAAATTGTGAATTATCTCTCTGTCAAGGGGAGAAGCCATAAACTATCTTTTAAATGTAAGGAATATCTTTCTCATGGAGTTTGGTTCTGCAGGAAGCATTTAGCTCCACCACCTAAAATTATCTTCCCTCCCCACCCCACCCACATGTATACATCCTCACAGACTCACTAAAGAAATCCTCCAAGTCTTAAAATACCCCATTCCCAACACAAAACTGGGAAGTAATTGAAATTAGTTCTTGACATTCTTAGGGTTATATATGTGTCAGAAACTCTCATGTAATACTAACCATATGAGTTAGGTATTTCACAGATAAGGAAATGGAGAATTGGAGTATTTTAATTCATTTGCCCAGTGTCACCTGACCAATAAGTGTAGAGCTGGAATTTAAACTGGGCCTGTTTGATTTCAAAAGTCCATGTTCCTTCCATTTTACCACAGTGCTCTTATAAATTTGTTTCCTCACCACTAATCTCATCTCCACTGTGACATTCCATGAGCAACACCTGTATTTTATCTTACCTACTTCTCTATACTGGCAAGGATACCTGTCTGGTTTGTTTCTAAGAATGCTTTTCTTTTCAGAGTGATAGGAAACTAAGCAATCTATGCCAATAGACTCATAACCATCCTTTCCAAAATCTTGTGAAATATATATATATAAGCATTTAGAGTCTTTATATAAAAATAAAATAATTCAAAACACTGTTCTGCTGAGATTATCTTGCTTTCTTCATATATGTAGTTCAAGTCACTGGTTCCCATTCTCTCTACTCTTAGGATTTTTCCAGATCGTGTGTGTGTGTGTGTGTGTGTGTGTGTGTGTGTGTGTGTGTCTGTGTTATTGGTGATTGAACCCGGGACATTCCACCACTGATCTACACCCCCAGCCCTTTTTAATATTTTTTATTTTGAAACAGGTTCTCACTAAGTTGCTGAGGGTCTCGCTAAGTTGCTGAGGCTGGCCTCAAGCCTGCAGTCCTCCTGTCTCAGCCTCCCTAGTACTAGAACTATAGGCATATACCACTACACCATCTCCTTTTCAAGAGTCCTCTTTTATCTTCTTGAAAGTACACCTAAAGATTCACTTCCTTTAGGAGATATTTCCTAATTTAAGCTCATACAGTCCTGATTAAGGAATTCTAAATACTTATCAAGCTTCTGTAATAGAAAAATAGCTCATTCAGCCTTCTGAATAGAAAAACCTCAACTGGGTGTGGTGGCACACACCTGTAATCCCAGTACCTGGGAAGCTAAGATAGGAGGATTGCAGGTTCAAAGCCAGCCTTAACAACTTAGTGAGGCCTTCAGCCATTTATCGAGACCCTGTCTCAAAGTAAAAAAAAAAAATAGGACTCAGGGTATAGCTAAGAGGTAGAATGCCCCTGGATTCAGTCCCCAGTGCCAGGAGGAGGAGGAGGAGGAGCAGGAGGAGGAGGAGGAGGAGGAGGAGGAGGCGGCAGAGGAGAAACCTCACTAATCAGCATGTCTGTTTACTTATAGTTCACTAATAATTGATTCTTATCATAACCCTGAGGGACTATACCATTGTGAAGTACTAAAGGCTGAACAAAGTTTGCTTAATGTAGTTGTATTTGTTCCTTATGGCTGCTGTTACAAATTATTCCAAATTTAGTGGCTTAAAACAACACAAATTTATTATCTTGTGGTTGTGGAGGTCAGAAGTCCAAAATGGTTTCACTGGGCTAAAATCGAGGTGTGAGCAGGGCTGCATTCCTTTCTGGAGGCTCTAGGGCAGAATCTCTCTTCTCGTCTTTTCCATCTTCTAGAGGGTACCCACATTCTTTGGCTTGTGTCTGCCTTCCAGCCAGCAATCACATCATTGAACCTCCACTCTGTCATCACCTCTCCTGTCTCTTTCTTTCCCTTATAGGGAGCCTTGTGATTATATTGAGCCCACTCGGGATAATCTTCCCATCTCACGACCCATCTGCAAAATCCCTTTTGCCATATAAGATTCCATATTAACAGGTTCCAGGGATTAGGACAAGGATGTGGTCATTTTATAGTGGGCATTATTCTATCTATCTCAGTAGCTAATATTAAATTTATTCATTTCATTAAAATTTTGAAAATTAGTAAGAACCTATATGTATAGATGATGTATATGTGATATGTATATGTAAATTTACTTGATAAATTGATTAGTTCTCCAATGATGCCAAAAAACACTTTTTATTTTATATATTTACTTTAGTTATTTCATTGGTATAAATTTTTATCTTTCCAGATTTACCATAAATTCTTTGTTCATGTCCTTTTTTCCTTTTGTATTACTTCCCCATCATCGCAGGCAGAGCTGAACTGCAGGATGCCAGGCCCACCCATGCCTCCCTGGGGCTGGGGGGTGGGGAGTCAAGTTACTAAATAGCTAAGAAAATTAAGACCATGGGAAGAACCCAAGAAGTATGTGAGCCATACATACTCGGTTTCTGTTTCCCATCTCACTGAGAGAATTTTCTCTCCATGACAGGGGAAGAAAGGAGTACTAAGGGAGGAGAGTAGAGCAGGCAGTTGCTGAGAGAGGCCAGGAGGTTTCCATGATTTTTTTCCTGTGGAGAGAATGCTCTCTCCTTTCTATGAGATTTGTGGAGTGGGGGGATAAATATTACCCTGACACTCCCATCCAATAGCTCTCATAGGACAGTGTCTGAATTTCATTCTAAGTACAAGCAGCAAGCGTTGAAAGCTTCTCAGCAGTGGAGCTACATAGTCTGATTTATGATTTGGAAAGATCACTCTGGCTGTTGTGGAGACAAATGGAAAAAAAGGCGACTCCTAGGAGGCTGTTGCAGTCAGGGTGAGATACGCCGCGAAAGGCACCAGGGTAGCTGTGGTAGAAATGAAGAACAGCAAGAGGTGTGCAGGTCTAAAGGAGATGGCTAGGTTTTTGCTGATGAATTAGATTTAGGGGAGAACATCAAGGAGGAATTCAGAGCAAGTGTGGGATTTCTGGTTTACACGACTGGCTGGATGGAGATGCTATCTATTGGAATGAAGAAAATTTGGAAAAAATGGGATGGCAGCAGACTCATACTCCTTGGATGTGGCAATGTGAAGATTGTTGGTGATTAGGCAGGAATAGTTTTTATGAGTACTGGAAAGGGACATGGTTTTAGAAGGAATTCAAAGATTGCTTGTATACATTTTCCAAAGAAGCTTTTCAGCTGGGTGTGGTGGCACGCGCTTGTAATCCCAGTACTTGGGAGGCTGAGACTGGAGGATCCAGGTTCGCTGCCAGCCTTAGCTACTTAGTGAGGCCCTCTGCAACTTAGTGAGACCCTGTTTCAAAATAAAGAATAAGAAATCGGACTGAGGGTGGAGCCTGGAGGTAGAATGCCCCTGGGTTCAATCCCCGGTACCGCAAAAAAAAAAAAAAAAGAAGCTTTTCTGTGGAAATAAGCAGAGAAATGGCATAATAAGAGAGATATGGGACTCTAAATTTTGTTTGGTTTTGTTTTTACATTGAAGGGAAGGATCCACTAATAAAAACCAGATATAAAGAATAACTAGAGGTACAAAACTTTTGGAAAGGCAGGAGAAGGGATGTGACCTAGACCTAGTAGGGTGGTGGGTCTGAGGGGAGGACACCTAACATGAGCCTTTGAAACTGGAGTGAAGATGAAACAGATACAGATGGGCTGGTGGATTTAATGATAGGAAGTCCAAAGTCCCACTGAGTAACATCTTTATTTCTGAAGCATGAGGGAATGTCATTAATGGAGGGTAAGAGGAAGGGAAGAGGAGAAAGGAGACTTGAGGAGGGAGGATAGCATGAAGTACTTACGTCCAAAATGTAAATTTAAACCTAATGCAGAAATTAATGCTATCACTGGGCAGCATTGAATGTCTGTTTGAGGTTTGTAATTATTGATGAAAAGCGTAAAGATGTCAGCCTGGTTGTATTATTTTCTTCAAAGACATCTCATTGCTTATTGGAGAGGATGGCTGCAATGCAGGTAATAGCACTTGTGAACTGAAAGGATCAAAGGTGCCACATCTATATTTCAGAGATGGTTCGGTTTATCAGTTCTAGGGCATGACCATGGGAGCAGGTGGCTGAAGAGGAGTAGAGGAACAATTAAGAAGTCAAGGAACTGAGAGGAAGGTCACAGGCTGAGTCATCCACATACATGTTGAAATCACAGAGAGTGCTGAAAAAAGTAGGAATGGGACAAGAGCCAGGAGCCAGGCTATTTGTGAGTAAAGAGGAATAGCCAAGAGATCAGCAGATGGCAGCAAAAAGATTTAGAGAGAGGCAGCCAGATGGCATGAACTTCGAGAGACCAGAGGTCTCTGCGAGAAGACAGTGGGGAGCAAGGAGAAAACCTCCTCTCTCCAGTGCCCTGTAATAGGTAGGCTGTGAGGGGAAAAGCGGGTATCACTTGAGAAGACTATAGGATTAAATGTTGTCCTCTAGTGAAAATTACTTTACAACCAAAAGATGGGAGGAGAAGTTCCCAAAAGATGGAGTGTGTCAGAGAAGATTTTGTTGTCTATTGCTGCTCAATGTCTTGACAATTTTATTTTTTTTATTTTTTATTTTTTTGCATTACTGGAGATTGAATCCAGGGGCGTTTTACCTCCGAGCTACACCCCTGGCCCTATTTTTTATACTTTATTTTGAAACCGGGTCTCACAAAGTTGCGGAGGGCCTCACTAAGTAGCTGAGGCTGGCTCTGAACCTGGATTCTCCAGTCCCAGCCTCCCAAGTACTGGGATTACAAGTGTGCGCCACCACGCCCGGCCTTTGACAATTTTATTATCTTTCAAAACACTCTAGACTGACCAGGCCCAACTGGGTGATTCTGATTTCACAAGATGTCTGATGGAACTGACATCTTCTGGGGTTTCGAATGGGCTGGAACATTCCAGATGGCTCATATGTATATCTGGTACCTTCTTGGAGGTGTCTAGAAAGCTGGGCTCAGTCAGCAAGGATAGGACTCTCTCTCTCTCTCTCTCTCTCTCTCTCTCTCTCTCTCTCTCTCCTCTCTCCCCCAGCACTCCTCTTCCCTCCCTCCTCTGAGGCTCTCCCTCTCCAAATGAACTTTTCAGTAGTGTAGCTGGACTTTACCTGACAGCTCAGGATTCTCAAAAGTGCAAAGGCAGAAGCTGCTGGGACTTCTTGAGGTTCAGATCTAGAACTGGCACAGTATTACTTCTACCATATTCTCTTGATTAAAGTGAGTGACAGGGCCAGTCCAGACTCAAGGGGGATGGGGATGGGGACTCACACTGATCTGAATACAAGGAGGTATGAACCTCCTGGACAAGATCAATGGAGATTAGCTACAAATAGAAGTTAATTGATTCTAGACCCAGAATTTTTTGAGGGTAGAATGAAAGGTTGAGATGGAAGTGGAGATTCAGCCAATATAGAAGATTACAGAGCAGTATGGGAGTAGAAGAACAGGTGTAACAGATGACAAGGGACTTGTACCCTCAAAGATGACTAAGTTAAACAGGAATTTGAGGCATGATGAGACCGGTTCTACCAAAACAGTGATTGTCAAATTTCTCTTTGATCATGTACTCCTAACAAAAAAAAATTAATGCTTTTCAAGTTTAATAGTTACACAATTATTTTTATATTTACTAATGTTCTACTGTAATATGTACTTTGTAAAACAAATATAAAAATAGAAGTTAATGATGATGAAATAAAGTTTAAATAATTTCAAATTATTTTATTTTGCTCATCATTAGTTTCATAACCTTTTTGCCCTGTCTGGTGAGAACAATTTGGTTAAAGATGCCTGATCAATTTAAGAATCTTGACTTAACACCTTATGACATAATGTCCAGAGGTCTGGTTCAGGATATTCCCATGTTGGCTTTAATGTATGTTTTAGCTAAGAGATCTTACAAAAATAAGTACAGCCAGATGGAAGAAGTACACCAGCGTTGTGCTTACAAACCATGACACTCGTTTTCCAGTCCCATCCCCAATTATGCAAAGGGTTTGTTGAAAATCAGCTAGCAAATATATATCACCCCCAATATCAGTTGTCCTGATAAGAAATTGTTGCATTTTTGTATTTTAAAGAAATGAGTTCAAAATCCATTGAAACTACTCATTCGGAAGAATTCTTGAAATGGTTTTAAAAACTCTATTTCCAATTTTTTAAGTGTCCAGATATTAGGAGTTTTTATATTTAAATTGTTTTCCGCAACAAAATTACATAATAATGGAACCTTTCCAAGTATCTATTTTAAAAATGCTCTCTTCACAGCAGAAATGTCCTGAATAGCAGTCACTTTCTCCTTTATTATTAAAAATATTACCTTTACCTTGAAGGAAATGACTAAGAGTACTATTTTCTTTTTTAAAAAGTCTGACAGTCACTTGTATTCATAGAAAAGGTTAGCATATTGGGAACATTTGTCAACTTTAAAAAAAAAATAAATGTTACTCAGCTTTTAGTTCGACAGTCCTAACTAGTGAATATGTTACTATGTGATAAAAAGATTTTCATGGTCAGCCCTTGTCTTATTACAAAGGCTCTGTTATTATTTAAAAGATCTTATTTAAAAAATTAACCACAATGACAATGTTCTGTAGCACATAAACTATGGTACAACATAGTACATGGGAAAGGAATGAATTTATGAGGTCTTGCTGCCAAGCCCTACTGGAGCAGGTGAAGACAGTGGTGTTAGTACATCAAGTCACTTAAAAAACATGAATCCTTTCATATTTCTAGACACAAAATAAATATGAGGAAAGTCTAATATTTTCCTCTTATTCCCCATTGTTTGTTTTGCACACCCCACTTTGGAAACCATATTCTTTGAGGAGTATGAGGAGGGATGGTGGTTGCTTTGCTCTAGCAGTATGGCTATAACTAAAACAGTAGAATAGAAACTAAGGGGTGATTAGCTGGGCATGGTGGTGCAGGCTGAGACAGGAGGATCACAGTTTCGAGGCTAGCCTCAGCAATTAAAGAGGCTCAAAATAAAAAATAAAATAGGGCTGAGGGTGTAGCTCAGAAGTAGAACACCCCTAGGTTCAATCCCCTAGTACCACACACACACCCAAAAACAGAAAGAAACTTTGTGGTGATTATTCCTTCTAGTGATACCTAGAGTAGTAGAATATTCATGCCAAAACGTCTCACTATAGAACAATTATTAGGTATCAACTACAGACAAACAATGCTTTTAGCAATGATTTTTACACTGAGAGAGAGGAATTGGAAAGGAGAGAGGAGGATAGAGATTGATACTAGTGGTTTATTTTTCTCACACAAAATTATTAACTACCAAATCAGAGAGAATAAAAATCATTAGTGTTGAACTAGACCCTGGATGATGAAGAGATCTGATACAATTTGTAGCCTTCAGGTACATATATAAGCATTTATAAATGTACTCACTCACTTAACATTATTTTTCCAGAACTTTTAGAACACATTCTGGAAGCGAGGCAAATGAGTTTCACACTAATGTTCAGTGGTGAACAGGAAGCTAAGCACCCAGGTTTTCTTTCTTTTTTTTTTTTTGGCGGTACCGGGGATTGGGGATTGAACCCAGGGGCATTCTACCTCTGGGCTACACCCCCAGCCCTATTTTTTATTTTTTTATTTTGAAACAGGGTCTCAGTAAGTTGCGGAGGGCCTCACTAAGTAGCTGAGGCTGGCCGCAAACCTGGATCCTCCAGTCTCAGCCTCCCAAGTACTCGGATTACAAGCGTGTGCCACCAAGCCCGGCTAGCACCCAGGTTTTCTTTTTTTTTTTTTTTGCGGTACCGGGGATTGAACCCAGGGGTGTTCTACCTCTGCGCTACACCCTCGGCCCTAATTTTTATTCTTTACTTTGAAACCGGGTCTCATGAAGTTGCGGAGGGCCTCGCTAAGTAGAGAGAGAGAGAGAGAGAGAGAGAGAGAGAGAGCTGAGGCTGGCCGCGAACCCGGATCCTCCGGTCTCTGCCTCCGGTCTCTGCCTCCCAAAGTACTGGGATTACAAGTGTGCGCCACCACGCCCGGCCTAGCACCCAGGTTTTCTATCTAAAACACTTTTCTTAAGAAGCATTTCAGTTACTGAGATGGAATTTAATCAGGCATGAAATGCTAGAAACAAAAAGAAGACACATACATGCCCCCAAAACAAAAAGCAAACCAGGGACTTTTGCCATCAGGGAAAAGCATGGACATCCAGATGCTGAGATCAGATAACAGTATGCCGAGTTCAGAAATGACTGGTGGGTGGTTTGTAGCACAAGAAGTATCAGTCAAAAGGAAGTGGTTAGAAACACTTGTCTTCTTAGAACAAATAAGCACATTGGACCAGTGGCTCACAGGCAAATCCTAGAATTTCTGCCAACAGTAACATAGGAAAAGGGGATTTTTGCTGGCTGTTTGGGGTGATTATAAAATGGGCAATGGGTGTAGAAGTTGAACTCAGTGAGAAGAGTTCATGCTCTGAGTTTCCTTCATAACTCAGAGGCTCCTTCTCCTCTGCTGACCTCTAAATAACAATGGGCCCTCTTCCCTCCCTTTTTTCTCTTCTTTCTTCCTCACACTCGCCCTGAATATCTTCATTTAGTCCCAAGGATAGGTCATCTCGTATCCTAGCACAGCTCCAAATATACATATCAACTACCTATAACATTTCTTTCTATATATAATAAAGTATTCACATGTTTTATAGCCAAAACAGAAATTCTGATTGTCTTCCTACCCCCAATCTGCCCCTCTCCCAATCTTAACCATCTCATTTTGTTTAAACCAAAATCCTGGAAGTCATCGTTGATTCTTCTCTTTCCCTCTCTGTTGTCTCTAACCCCATAGCCCATCCATCCCCGTCTTCCTTCTTCTAAAACATATTTCATATCTGTCCACTTCTATCAGTATATCACCCTGGTCGAAGACACCATCTTCTCATGCCTAGACTTTTTTCAAGAGTGCTGTTCTCCCTAATTTTTTCTCTTCCTCCCTTACAATCTAATCTGCACACAGCAATCAGAGTTATTATAAAATGTAAATCAGACCTATCCCTCTGATGCTTAAAATTTTTCCAAATGTTTCCTGCCTTACTTGGAAGAAAACCAAAACTCCTTACCCTGCTTATAAGACCTCAAGTATCTATCCCATGCTTGCATTTATGAGTTCATTTAAAATCATTTCCCCCTTATGCCACCTGTCTTTCAGTTTCTTGAACATGCCAAACTCATTCCTGCCTTAGAGCTAATAAAATTGCTATTCTCCCAGCCAGGAATCCTCTTTCCTCAGATACTTCCATAACTACCTCCTTGTCATTCAGGTCACAAATCAAGTATCCCAGAAGAACTGAGTTGCCTCATTTCTATAATGTACACAAACAAATAAATCTAAAATAGTTACTCCACCACTGCACCTGTTTTATTTTCTTCATAGCTTGTAATCTGATATTTTCTTGTTTTATTTATTTATTTTTTGCTGTCCCAGAATGTAACAACAACGAGAACATGGATTTTGTGTTTCTTGTTAACTGACACTGTAAGGACAGTGCTGGGTATGATTTTCTTTTAAACAGCAATTGCATGTCCTAATCAACTGCAATGGAAGAGAGAGCTTTAAAGATAGAATATCACGAGCCTCATTATAGTTGTCTCATATCTAATTCTATTTATGGGAAAAAGGGCCACATCCAACAATAGTCCTTTGTTAACAGGAGAAATGTCTAATGGAACAACTGTTTCCTAAAGAATCCTAATAGATTCAGACTTCTGATCAGGGAATGAATGTTTTCAAGGAGCTCTCTGAGCATGTGCTATGCTGGTGACAGTGATAGGATTATTTAGGAGATAAGATTATGGAAGGGAGCCAACTCATTTGTCAGCTGATTGTACTGTGAGGGATTTTGGATAATAGAACAGAGAGATAGCAGTTATAAGTGAAATACAGGATAGAATTCAAATCAATTGCATAAACAGAGATCAGTTACTATGAAATATGATTCATGCTCTCAAGGAAATTTACAATATAAAGGTGGAAGCAAACATATACACATTAAATGGAATCCAAGTTTTGCAATTCACTTCATGCACACTTTCAGGCCAGGCCATTCAGGTTTAGCCCTTAAATAAGTCCAACTATGCATGTATTGCTGAGAAATGTAGACTTAATAAAGGTATAATGGGAAATCAGAGGAGGGAGTTATACAGAAAAACAGCCTAAAACTCTGTTTTTTCTATGAAGTTTTTCTCTTATAAATTGTCTTATTCCTGCTGGTGGTTGCTCAGAATATCTTCAGAAGCCTTTCTAACTATGTTGCTCAGGTCTCCTCAAAATATAATCAACTTGCATGAATTTCTTAGCAAAGCAAGGTCTAATTGTCAGCCAAACAATCACTACTTATTGTCCCTGAAGGGCATCATAAAAGGGTCAGTGCAGGGGTGTGGGTTGGGAGAATGGCTCAACTCTTCTGCCTTAGATGTGTTTGGAAAATGGAAAATATAGTGTTATTAAAGTTTCATGATGGAGTTTAATTGGGGGAAAAATCTGTAAATGTAGCTCAGGAATCATTAGCCTTGAATGCCACTCCAAACAATTTTGCTTTGTAGATCAATGGCGAATCTCAATGCTTTTTGAAGAGAGACGTTTAATGATCAAATTTGTATTATAGGAAGATAACTCTGGGATAAAGAAGAGAAATAGCTAAGACAAGAACACAGGTTGCAAGTGTTATAGAGTATTGGAAATGACACAGCAAAGGCAATTTCTAAATACATTTTAAAGTCAAGAATACTCAGAACTTTAAGTTTGGCTGGATATAGATGGTGAGAGGTTCCCTTGTTTCTGATTTTAGCAACCAGTGGGAGAGCATACAATTAACCGAGTTAGGAATGTAAACAATGAAGAGCTGTGCAATTTTCGTGTGTATTTTATGACTTGTGTTTTGTGGGCAGAGATAATGATTTAGATGTCAAACCAGGCAAGCGTGAGTAGGAAAGCAACATGCCCACATGAAGATGTACAGTATTTGGAAATGCAGGTGTGGAGTTTGAAGGAAAGGTTAAAGCAAGGAGGAGTAGGTTGCACAGATGATGTTGAAAGCTTTGGAAGCAGATAAACGATGTATGAGCAAGTGTGCAACTGGAAGAAAGAAGTGCCTAGAACATGTATAGTAGTACAGTTAAGAAATTTGTGGAAAAGGAAGAGCAGAGAGAGTTTGACCATGAGTTTTCAGAAGGAGAAATGTCAATAAAAAGGAGACCGTTATTTTTGAAAATGTGAGAATTTAGGAAAAAGAATTAGGATAAGTTAAAATAGATATGGAATTCTGATATGCCATAGGTTGTTAATCACAGAGTTTAATTAACAAAAACAGTTCACGGTCATAAGCCCTGATTACAGTGAAGTTGTGGGGAGGGCAGGAGGATAAGTGAGAATTTTCAGCTGTGAGGGTAGGAAAGAAGGAGCAGAAGAATTCCTGTTTTCAGGGCCTTTTTGTACAAGTCCAGAAATCTAAGTTAGACATTTATTCTTTCTCCATATCTTCTTTACTAGGGTTCAGCAAAGTTTTTATATAAAGGGCCATACTAAATATTGCCATACTGTCTCTGTCTCAACTGCTCAACCCCACCTTTGTAGAGCAAAAGCAGCCATAGACAATAAATAAACAGATGGGCACAGCTGTGTTCCAGTAAAATTATATTTATAGCCGTGGATGATGGACTAGATTTGGTCCACCTCACTGGCTACAGTTCTGTGACTGCTGGTTCTGATCAAGCAATACCTGTGAGATCCCTATCTGGTTAGGTTGGGTGTGTTTGATCTTGGTATAAGTATTACTTAACTATAAATCTCCTACAGAGCTGGATCAGTTTTGTCCAGGTGAAAGCCATTTTTATAATTTCAGATTTTGATTTAGGTGTGGTAAACATCAATCTGGTGATCTTTGAAGGCCCAAAACCATGAGATGATATTGTTAACCAGCAAGGGGACTTTTGATCTTGCTGAGGTAAAGACCTGTGTGGTTAACAATAGACACAGGACTCTCATTGTTCTTTGGCATCTTGACAGTTGTATGTAGTTTCTGTAGCATCTTCATTATCTTTTGATTCTCTAATAGATAAACCAACATGTTAACCAAAAGACCAATCCCACTGAATATTAATGGGATTTAAGATATGATTACTTGTCTTATTTGTTTGCATTAATTGATATAATTTGCTTATATGCTCTTATTAATCACCATTATCAAAATAGTTTCAAAATATTTAAAATGCATTGGTTACTTTTTATTATTTGACTAATATTTCCTGTATGCTTTATTTAATTAGGCTTTCTACTTGAGTCATAGTTTAAAATACAATATGTATTAATTCATTTATTCATTGAAATTTGATTGAGTGCCATCTATCAGGCAAAATGCAATGTGCTGAGAGTACAAATAGAATCCTGCCCAGTATTTGCCCTCAAGATGCTCTCTGTAAAGGGATAGTAGAGCTCTTTAGAGGGAAGGAATAGCCCACAGTGTATATGGCAGAAAGGTTAACCTTGGGAAGTGGACAGAGGCCATTAGATTTAGCAGTAAGAAAACCCTATGGGGCCTCAGAGAGAGGAGTTTCAGTGTAAGTGGACATAACTCTTAGATTCTTTACACTGTCAATGATGCTGCCATGTTGAGATTCCCAACAAAATAGCATGGGGGCAGAGTTTTGTTTCTCAACAGAGTTTGTATGTTGAACTCTTTCCTTTCCTGCTGGACTGGGCCTCAGAGCTATTATCAGTTAGGATTCTTATCTATAACCAATAGAACCAACTTTGCTAAGCATAAGATGAAAAAATTTAGTAAAGGATATTGGTTACCTTTCCAAATTTCTAGGACAAGAGATCCAAGCTTGGAAGCTATATAGATAACTAAATCTGAAGACCCAATTTAGTCCCATAAGGGCTCTGCAGCCCAGACGTTGCATCTTGAATAGTTGTCAACACTAATAAGAAACAGTAGGTACTGTTGCTAGGACTGCCACTGCGCAAACTCCTGGATTAGATGCCCCACAGCTCTGCTTCCCTGTCTTACTAACTCCTGAGTCAAAGTGGAGCCTGAGTATATTGTATCCTACCTGTAAGGGAGATCAGAAAAGGGAGTATCCAGCTTCTCTATTGAGCAGGGAAGCTTTTTCTCCTGTCCACACTCATCAGATGTAGAATTCCTCAAATCCAGAAAAGGACTCAAATGCTGAGCAGTCAAAAGAAATTATAAGTGTCTGCTACAAGGCTTCAGAAAGAAAAATCCAGGTATTCTTTACTTCTTTGACTTAAACCTAAGGTTTAGAATCAATCCCAAACAATTAGTTCTCTACTTTTTTGGTCCTTGTAACTTTAAGAACTAGCATTATCCAAAAAGACTCTCAAAGGTCCTCAGCCTCAAAAGACATACCCTTAAAACTCACAGATTAAAAGATTTAAAAGCGCAAATGTAGGAAAACCTAAAATCCATAGCTTCCCCAGTTTTCTTTAATTCTCCTATAAAAGTGCTATAGTTTGGATCTTGAAAGTCCCCCAAAGGCCCATGTATTGAAGACTTGGTCCCTAACCCGTAATGTTATTGAGAGGTGGTGGACCTTTAGGTGGGGCCTAGTGGAAGGGAGTTAGGTCATTAGGGGTATGTCCTTCAAGTGGATATATTTTTTTTTTGAGACACTGGAAATTGAACCCTGGGGCATTCTACCTCTGAGCTACACCCCCAGCCCTATTTTTTATTCTTTATTTTGAAACAGGGTCTCACTAAGTTGTGGAGGGCCTCACTAAGTAGCTGAGGCTGGCCGGGAACCTGGATCCTCAGGTCTCAGCCTCCCAAGTACTGGGATTACAAGCGTGCACCACCACGCCTGGCTTCAAGGGGATATTTTGACCCTGGCCCCCGCCTGTCACCCCAGTCTTTTTAGGGTATTCTCCTGTTTCTAAAGGTTCACCTTTAGCACTGTCCCAGGTTCGGGTTATTTTTATGATGGCTCCATGTTCTTCTCTTCATGACTTCTTCTACTCTGTATTTGTAATGCCTCCTCCCTTTATCTTTCTCTGAGGTTAATGCAAAGGGGCAGGATGTAGGCTAAATAGTAACCTTGATTTTTAGTAACACAAATTAAAAAAAAAAGGTAGACAGCATTTGTTTCCCAGATTTCTATCCCCTTGTGGTGTAAAGTGAATTAGATTGGATTGACAGGATCTTTTTTGTTTCATATTGCATATAGCTAACCTATAGATGGAAGTTTGTCATTGCTTTGTATGAAAGGTTCTAAATTGGTGCCCCTTGGGTCAAATTCTGCTTGCAGATTTGCTTTGTGCCACACACACGACTTTGAAACATTTAAAATTCGGAATGCTTTCAACCAATGTAACCTCTTCGGCTCTCTGCAGGCTGCACCATTCTCTACCGCTTTGTATATTTATGTTTTCTGTCTTGATCTTTGAAAACATTTTCATTGAGCCCCCTGCTAATGTTAATCTACACTGATCAGATCTTACTTCTACATTTTTTGCAGTTAGACTTAATTGCCTTTAGGTGTTAGTGTATAGCCAACTTGATTTTTTATTAACCTTCTCATCCCCTGAATAATTTGGCAACAAGTATGTTAAACTGTTATTTTAATAACAGTTGATTTACTTTGGCTTTTTGATTCTCTTTCCATTGGACCCCAACATGGGCAACTTTGAATTTTCTAAAAATTCTTTTTATTTATCCTCATTATAGATCTCCTTTTCTGCAAGATAGATAGCTTTGTCCCTAAATAAACTGCAGGTAATATGATGTATCTGATTGGATGTTAATCGGTTCTTTCCTGTCAAGCCAGTGAGAGGCCCAGGCTGGATCTGAACGCAGGTCCACCTGTTTCTGGAGGTTGGGCTTCTTCACCACACCTCTGCTTCCTGCAGGCGTCTTGTGAGCACTTGTGATCACATCTGCCAGCTTTGCCACCTATCTTTAGATTTTCAATGAATTCCTTCCTGTTGGCAAGAATCAGATAAGCTGTTCCCAAAGCCTTCTAAAAATATGGATCAGCCATGGTTATTTCAATTGATTTCAGAAGAGATATTTGAAAGTAGATGTTTTTTGTCTTTACTAATGATCAACAAAAAATCATTTTCCCCTTCTCTCTCTCTCTGCCTCCAAAGAATAGGAGTTTGAATATGGGCCAAGGATATAAGCAGCCCTGTGTTGGAGCCCATGTTCTCCTAGCAATCCTCTGCATCTTCCATGTGGGCTCCTCCCTTGTGCTGACCTTTTTTCCTGCCATGTTGTTGGAATAATAAGATGGAGGCTGGGTGAGATTTTAGGCCCCCTTTATCCTGGAAAGCAATGTGGAACCAGATGTTGGCCTGCCTTTGATGTGGGCCTTAAGATAAAGAAGCAAAAAGAGTCCTTGAGATTTTGGTGTGGGTTCAGACTATTTTATTAGAGGGAGAAACAAAATAGTACACATGGGAGAGTGACTTTGCCTGAAATGCACACTGGGATTTGAACACGGCAGCTGGCTAGGAAATAGGGCTTAGGATGCTGACCATATGTTTTTCTTCAGAGATGCATCTAAAAATATATTCTGCTTCTGAACTTTAAGTCATGGTTGATTTGCTTGCTATAAAAGACTCATTTTGTTTTATTATTTTAGACTTTCTACTCTGTGTTTCTAATTTCTATTATCAAATGATAAGGTAACTTCACCATAATTCCAATAGTGTCCTAGCTGTATTATTGAGCATAATTTTCTGAGGTGCTATGCTGGTATTGCTATAAAATCTCAGTGAGGCATAGACTGTTCCTTTTATTTTCTCTTAATTGTCATTATCTACATTTCTTTCTCTTTTTTAAATTATAAAGGTAAGACATACTATTTAACATTTTTTACCTTCATGCTAAATTTCTCTTTCAAAATTAGACTTTGGGCCTTCTTCTAATGCACATTTTATATTAATTCATCTCTTTTAAATTTAGGGGTTCTCTTCACTACTGTACCTGACCAACTGGTTATTGTATATGAAATAATTTGGTTTTTGAAATAATTATTAGATGCATATATTAGATTTTTCTTATTGTAGAAGACTCCTGGTTTGGTTTTTTTTTTTTTTCACTTCAAATTCTTCAAAGAAGTACTGTAATCCCAGTACTTGGGAGGCTGAGACAGGTGAATCGCAGGTTCATGGCCAGCCTCAACAACTTAGCGAGACCCTGTTTAAAATTAAAATTAAAATAACATAGGACTGGGGGTTAGCTCAGAGGTAGAATGCCCCTGGGTTTAATACTCAGTACCAATAAAATTAAAATAAATACTTCAAAGATAAGAGTGCTTATGGGGGGGGGTGGACTATAATAGCATTGTCCAATAGAGTTTTCTACAGTATGGAAATCTTCTATAGCTGTGTTGTCCAATACGATAACCACCAGCCACATTTGGTTAGTGAGCATTAGGATTGTAGCCAGTGTAACTGAAGAACTGAAATTTTAATTTAATTTAAATTAATTTGAATTACAATAGTCAGATGTGGTTAGTGACTTATCATTGGATAACACTGACTAGAACACACTTTCTAAAATTAGTTTTTTTAGTTTTTGCCTTCTATCTCATTCCTTCCCATTTCAAACTTGATATATATAATCAACAAAATATTAACATTGTATCACCCCTGAGCCCTGTAGATGATGAAAGCAAGTATCTAAGACTCTGTGAGATTAAAGGCTATAGTCTAAAAGACAAAGTTCAGATCTGAATAGGTTCTTTTGTTTCTCTGGATCCCCAGGAACATTCAGCTTCAATTGAATTTAAAAGCATGAATAACTTCATTTCAAAGTCGAGTGATACAATCAAGGTTTCAATTTTCGTATCAAACCAGCATATATTTCACTCCAGTGCATAAGGTAGTGGAAAGAAGGCTGGTTTAGCCTTGTAAGAGTCGCATTCTACTTGCAGCTGTGCCATCTAGTAAATGGATGACTTTGGCCAGATCACTCACTCACCTCAATCTCAGTTTTCTTATCTATAACATGGGGATGATGATACCTGTCCTATCAGAATTAGAAGCTTGGTGAACTATTAACTGTTAAATAAATATAAGATATTGTTAACATTGTTTACCATTTCTTTTCTAATTATTGTAGTAAATAAACCAGTCTAGTAACTTTAAGGCTTTTAATTCACAGCTACTGGATTTTCTTGGCTGTTTCTCATTCTGTCTATGGGGACAGCCAACAGCCAGGTTTTTAAATTTTCAAGCAGTTGTGAACCAATAGAAACACAACAGAAACTACTGGAGAAAATAATCATTATTTTAGATTCTATAGACATAAAATTATTGTCAAATTGCAATAAATGTTTCCAAAGGTATAGTCTTCTTTTTTTTTTTTTTTGCGGTACCAGGGATTGAACCCAGGGGCTTTCTACCTCCGCGCTACAACCCTGGCCATATTTTTTATTCTTTATTTTGAAACCGGGTCTCACGAAGTTGCAGAGGGCCTCACTAAGTAGAGAGAGAGAGAGAAAGAGAGAGACAGAGAGAGCTGAGGCTGGCCGCGAACC
>PVJS01037321.1:5111-20083 GCA_004027185.1 Glis glis
GGTTCTCCATTTGCATGTCATTATAATAATAGCCCCAGCATGAGCTCATGCGTGTCACAGTTAGCCCGGTGCCTGTTAACAATTACTGTCAACGTGATTTCATTTAACCCTCACTGGGACGTATTGCTAAACCCACTGCACGGATGAGGACGCTGAGTCCGAGAGCGTTCAAGTGCATAGCCCGGCAGCACTCAGGTAAGAACAAAACTGGGGGGTGAACCCAAGTCGGCTTCGGGTCCCTGCTCACTCCCAGCACCAGAGCTGTGTCCAAAGTGACAAGAGCTCAGAAGTATGTGTTGACTCTGCAGGGACATTCCTCCGTCCACTGGCGGCCCTTGCTTACAACTCCCAGCACCCAACTCGATGTGGACCTCGGGAAGGGAGGGAGGGTTTCTCAAAGAGGCAGGTATGTTCCGGGGCCAGGCTTAGAGCAAGAAGCAAAGCCCGAGCCCCTCTAGGGCTCTCTGGGCCTCAGTTTCCTCATCTGTAAAGTGGATTTAACGTGGCTAGGTGCAGTGGTGCACTCTGGAGGCTGAGACAGGAGGATTGCAAGTTTGAGGCCAGCCAGGGCAACTTAGTGAGACCCTGTCTCACAATGAAATGGACTGAGGGGCTGAAGGTCTAACTCAGTGGTAGAGTGCCCCTGGGTTAGATCCTCAGTATGGCAAATAATAACAATGAATGATGAGCCGGGTGTAGTGGTATTTGGGAGGCTGAGACAGGAGGATCACAGGTGTGAGGACAGCCTCAGCAAGTAGTGAGACTCTCATCAACCTAGTGAGACCCTGTTTCCAAATAAGAAATAAAATTGGGCTGGGGGTGTAGCTCAAAGGTAGAATGCTTCTGGGTTCAATCCCCACTAACACACACACACACACACACACACACACACACACACAATAATGAATGAAATAAAATGGGCATAATGTCATATTCCCCTCCTACCCCGCAGTGGCCGCGGACCTCAGGAGATGTTGGTTTCTGTTGTTAACAAGTCAAGGTGCCAAGAGGGCCACAGAAGGCTCCCGGTTACTATCCTAACCCTCGGCACTGGTCGAATCTCGCCCTGGTGTGTTCACTCACTACTAGTCTGGCCACATACGCTGGTTACAGGCCAGTGTGGCCACTGGGCCAGGGAAAGGCCCTCCGAGATCAAGTAAAGCCATCCTTTGGACACATGGGGAAACTGAGGCTGGGGGAATGGGGAAGCAGCTGCCCCAGGTCCCATTACTCTATTAGTGGTTCAACTCCCCTGAGACCCGCAGTGGGAGAGAGAAGTCAGTGGGATGTTCCTACCCAGACGAGGAAAACTGGCCTCTGGTCTTGGGGTCTCTGACCTGGAATGTTCCCTCAGCACCCACCCCCTCCACCCAGCCAGTTCTTCCTCCTCCACAGGCTCAAATGCCACCTCCTCCGGATTGCCCCCCAGACATGTCCCAGTCCCCTCGGGCTCCATGACCACAGCCCCTGGCCTCCTCCCTGGACTCATGGCTGCCATTCATGCGCAGCCTATGAATGGCTCCTTCAACCCCAGCTCCCTGCGGACCAAGACCCTTTCTCCCCTGGCGCTCCAGCACCCAGCTCCTGCTTGGCCCAGGTGGGTGTTCCACAGACCGGCGTGGGGTGAACGACCCCTAGTGGGAAGGTCATCCAGTTTCGGAGGCCAAGATGGCCATCCGGGAGGCCACAGTGGGCCCGGGAAGGGGTCTGAGGGACAAGGTTGGCTGGGTCTCCTCACCCCAAAGGCATCCGGGACAAGGCAGGGGGCCCGGGAGGAGTCAGCCAGGATTTCCCACAAAGCTGCCTTTAAATCTCTTCTCAGCTAGCAAATATTTAACCAAGGCTCAGCACAACAGGTCCGGTGTAGAAGGGCGAGGGGTGAGCTTTGAGACGCAGGAGGGCCTGAGGGCTGGGGACGGTGGCTGAGGCAGGGGGCCCAGGAAAGTGCCCCCTGAAAGACAGGCTGAAGACCTGCCCACTCTGGGCTGCCCTTTACACCCCAGGCCTCAGTGGGAGGAAGTCGATTCCCATCTCCACACAAACAGAAGGAAACAAAGGCCCTCTCATCCCTCCCGCCCCGCCCCGCCTGCCCGGCAGCCTCTGCCAACAGCCTCCAGTTAGCAGTTTGTTCTGGGAGCCCAAGGCCCAGGCGTACCTGCACTTTGGGGAGGGTAGAGAACGGGTGTCAAGCCCCCAGCAGCATCTCCCACACGGAGCAGGACAGGTCGCCCACACCTACCCTGGGCCTGCCGCGGGGCTGGCACCGGCCCACACTCCAGGGGGCTCTCATGTGTCTCGGGTGCCGGTTCCTGGGGCTGCTGTCCCACACCAGACCCTGCCACTGCCAAGCCACACCCCAGGCCAAAGGAGCCATGGAGAAAGGGCCAAACACAGACTGGAGTACCCCCAGAGCTGCAAGGCGCCCCAGGAGGCCCAATCGCCCCACAGGATACTCCCTCCTGCCCGCTGCTCAACCCCACCCACCCCAGCCTGGCAGCAGACTACCCGGGGCCATGGTCACCTCCCTGAGCCTCGGTTTCCTCCCCTGCACACTGGGGATAATTACACCATCATTGTCATCAGGGTCGGATGCACTTGCTGGGCACAGGGGGGATGGCTGGTCTATTATAGTAATTTCGCACACATTCCCCTGCCTTCCACCCACACCTAGTCCTCCATTCCTGTTAACTCGGTGTGTGTGTGTGTGTGTGAACTCGGTGTGTGTGTGTGTGTGTGTGTGTGTGAACTCGGTGTGTGTGTTGCTGGGGATTGCACTCAGGGCCTTACACACACCAGGCCAGGGTTTACGAATGCGCCAGCCCCCAGCCCGTTAATTCTTCCTCAGCCACATCCCTCACCTCCGCTTCTTTTTTGTCGTCTTCACTATTCTCACTGGAAAATGATCCCTCCTAATCTGGGACCTTGCCACCTGTCAAACTCAGCCCGGCCACAGGGGAGCATCCCCATGCCACCGTCCCCAGGGGCTCCCCACCTCATCCCCCCTCAACCCAAGTCCAGAGTACCAAGGCCAGACCTCGAACCCGGGGCACTCTGCCACGGCGCACATACATTGGCAGGTGCCCACCACGGGCCCAGACCCCTTTCCAGGGCCAGTGTGAGAACCCTCCATCCGCTTCCCCTGGCGCCCAGGCTGAACTTACTGACCCGGCCCTTCAGCCAGGATGCTACTGTGAGAACCTGAGAGCCCGCATCATCAGACCCTCCCCATCAGACAGGTTACTGCCACCGAGGCAGGGTCACAGGACAGGACCCCTCAGCCCACAAGCCACATCCTCCACGGGCAGCTCGGGGCAGACCAAAATGGCGGCGGTGGCAGAGCCAAGGCCGGGGAAAGCTCTCGGAGCCATTGCTGCGCTGCCAGATAAGGTTTCCTGTTGTCTTCGTTTATTTGCTCAGCAACCACAGGAACTGGGTACTGAGGAGGGAGCAGGACAAACCCAGTCTCTGCCATCGAGGGCTCACCCCGTCTAAGGAGACAGACTGCCAACAAAATACTACGGGGGTGGGGGGATGAGCGCCCCAATGGGAAAAGTGCAGGAGGTCACAGGAGCCCAGAGGAGGGCAAATGACCCAGTGTGCAGCATCTGGGGACGCTTCCAGAAGGAGGTACCCCCTGAGAAATGAAGAGGTGCTAGCCAGGTGAAGGAGGAGGTTGCAAGAGGAGACTGTGCCGAGCAGAGGACCCAGGAAAAGACAACAAAGATTCAAAACACAAGAAAGCATTAATCCCTTCCATAAATATTTATCATAGCTGGGTGCAGTGGTGCACACCTGTAATCCCAATACTTGGGAGGCTGAGGCAGGAGGATCGCAGGTTCGAGGATGGCCTCAGCAACTTAGCGAGACCCTCAGAAATTTAGTAATACCCTGTTTCAAAATAAAAAAATAGAAAGGGCTGGGGGTTTAGCTCGGAGGTAAAACGTCCCTGGGTTCAATCTCCAATACATACATACATACACACACACACGCATATATATCATCATCTATATAATATATACTTATCATATCTCCCATGCCAAGGGTACTTCCAGGGAACAGTGCAGTGTCGAAGTTCTCGAATGAGTTCTCAGTTCAACTACTAACTCTATCCCTAGCTGGCTCTGGCAGTTTTGGAGTTTATGGCATAATTCTCCCTGAACCTCAGTTTCCCCTGCTGTGAAATGGAAGGACAGCAGTCGCCACTTCATCGAGCTGTCATAAAGATCGAGTAAATCCACAGAGCCTAAGCGACAGAGATCTGAATTGTCGGGGATAACCGAGGAGCCGAAAGCACTCCATCTGTCAGAGCGTTGGCGACGAGGTGAGTGGTCACGTGGGCAGTGGGGTCTGCCTCAAGTGCTCAGGGCATTTGTCTGGGATGTGTTTCATGGCACAAAATGGGGACCAGCAAAGGGCAACTGAACAGCAATGACCCAGTCCTTCCGCAGAGCAGTCAAGAGGTGGGAAGGGTAGCCAGGTGTGGTGGAGTATGCTCGTAATCCCAGTACTTGGGAGGCTGAGACAGGAGGATCGCAGGTTCGAGGACAGTCTCAGCAAGTAGTGAGACTCCTAGTGAGACCTTGTTTCCAAATAAAAATAAAATAGGGCTGTGGGTGTAGCTCAGAGGTAGAATGCCCCTGGGTTCAATCCCCAGTGCCACCAAAAAAAAAAAAAAAAAAAAAAAAGAGGGCTGGGAAGGTGACACACTTGGGGTCCCGTCTTTCTGGGTCTTCTCCTTCTGAAGTTAATCAGAAAGGGGAAGTGGAGCGTGAAACCTCAAAGAAGACTGCTGAAAGCTGACACCCAAACAAACCACAGGCCAGCAAACCTCAGGCAACCGCAGCCCTCCGCGGCACTGCAGGTGGTGGGGGCTCCTGCCTCTCCCTCCTCTCCCTCCTCTCCCTCCTCTCCTTCAGCTGTGGCGTCAGTCACCAGAGATGCTGGTGCATCATCCCCAGAGATGGCACCAGCTGCGAAATCAAGGGCACTGAGTCCTTATTCAGATGTCACCAATTTGTGTGTGCCCCAGGTAAGTTCCAATCTCTCCTAGCTCCTGCTTCCCACAGGCAGTCTTATGGGGGAGATAAGGCTAAAGGGACAGACTAGATGGGAAAGGGTTTTGTTTGTCCCATGCCCTGAACTCCACGAGGGCAGAGACCATGTGTCTTGCTCTCCTGGTATCTTATATTTGTACTTTTCTCTCTCTTCCTTTTTTTCTTGTATTATTGCATTCACTATGACCTCCAGATTGATGCTAATGAAAATACCTCTAGCTGGGTACAGTGGCATGCACCTGTAGCCCCGCCTACTTGAGATGCTGAGGCAGGAGAATCTCTCCAAGCCAGGAGTTCAAGGCCAGTCTGAGCAATATTGTGAGACGCCCATCTCAAAAAGAAAGAAAATACTTCTAGGACTTCGACACTGTGTTTCAGGTTTGCATGGCGTTAGGGTTTGGGTTTGGAACACCCCCCAAAAGAGTTATGTGTTGAAATCATGGTTCCCACTGCAGCAAGGTTCAGAGGTGGGGAGTGGCTGGAGGAGGTGGGTCACTGGGGGCAACGTGGTTTGGGGAATATTATGTCTCCAGCCCTCTCTTCTCACTGGCTCTACTTCCAGCCGCCACTGAGTTGAGCTCAGCTTTCTTTCACCATGCAGTACCGCCATGATGTCTGCCTTGGAGTCGGCCGACTCTGGACTGTACCTCTGAAACTGTGAGCCAAATAAACTTTTCCTCCTCTATGTTGTTCATGTCAGGTATTTTGGTCAAAGCAATGGAAAAGTGGACTAAAGCACACAGTATTTGATGAAGCTGTAAATGGCTGACTACTAGGTAAGGGATACAAAGGGAGAGAAGTCTTAGTTCCTAGCCCCAAACTGTAGAGTTGAAAATTCCCAGGGAAAATGGGTGCTGGGGAAGCCCAGCTGCAGCCATGACCTGACCAAAGGGCAGTCTGTTCTCAGGTGGCCCATGGGAGATAGAAACATCCAGCAACGAATGCCCTCAAGTGTCTCAGATGCCCAGTATGGGGTAGGTGACTTTGGGAGGTACGGGGCTCCCCATCATGGCAGGCATGCCAGCAGAGGTTGGAGGGGATTCTGCACCAGGAGGGAGGTTAGCAATAAAAACACAAATGAAGCTGGGCGCACACCTGTAATCCCAGTACTTGGGAGGCTGAAACAGGAGGATCACATAAGGACAGCCTCAGCAATGTAGCAAGACCCTGTTTCCAAAACAGAAAGTAAAAAGGGCTGGGAGTGTAGCTCGGAGGTAGAATGCCCTGGGTTTAATCCCCAGTATCACCAAAAAAAAAAAAAAAAAAAAAAAAGGTAGTACTTGGGAAACTGAGACAAGAGGATTGCAGGTTGAAGGCCAGCAAGTGGTAATTTAGTGAGACCCTCTTTCAACTCAGCCACCGACCAGGACCTTCCTGGGCCTCAGTTCCTATAGCCATTAAGATGGACATAAAAACGGCAGGCACCCACTTCAAAAAGGTGTTGCGGGCACCAAACGAGATGATGTGTGAGGAGTCCTTGGCACCCCGCCTGACTGGGGGTAAAAACCAATACTGCCACTGCTGGTCTAGTAAGGACTAATAACTACTAAATGCCAGTTACTGTGGCCCAGCCCCAAAGGGAAAGGTGACACAGTGACACGCAGCCTGCACTGTATGTCATTAGCCAAGTGCCCTCGAGTGCCCAAGTCCTTTTCTTGTGTGTGATACTGGGGATTGAATCCAGGGGCATTAGTCTACTTCCAAGCTACACCCCAGGCCCTATTTTATTTTTGAAACAGGGTCTTGCTAGGTTGATGACAGTCTCACTACTTGCTGAGGTTGTCCTTGAACCTGTGATCCTCCTGTCTCAGCCTCCCAAGTACTGGGATTACAGGCATGCACCACCACGCCTGACTGCCAATGTCCTTTTCACTAAGACCAAGTCAGGTTCCTTCCCAAGCTGCCTCAGAACCAGGCTCCTCCCTGTCCGCCCACCACACACAGACACACACACACACACACACACACACACACACACACACACACTGCTACCTGCAGGGTCCTGACAGCAAGCAGGGAGGGGGAGAGAGGTGTCCTGCGTTCTCCAGGACAGAGAGGGACAGACAGGGGAAAAGGAGAGGAAGATGAGCCAATATGAAAATTCACTCATGTGCTTGCAGCGGGGCCAGCAGGAAACCCAATCCCAGGCTGCGATGCCAGGGGCCGTTGGCATGGAGATGTTTATACAGATAAAAGATGAAAAGTTTATTCAAATGGCAAGAGTCCCCTGGTCTGACCCTCTGAGCTTGGCTAGTGATGGGTGCAGGCCCTGCCCCACCCTTGGGTCACAGCTGCAGGACTCCTGGGGCTGCACGGGGCCAGGAGGAGCGGTGGGGGGGTCTGAGTCCCCTCAGGAGCCCTGCTAGCTAGCTTCCTGACACCCATTCTAGGAACCTGCATGACCCCCATTGGTGCTTCATGGGAGAATTCAGACAACAGGCTCCGAGTTCTGTGTCGCCTCCCGAGGGTCTCTGAGGGTAAGTGGGGATGGGTTTGCTGTCTCCCTAGCACCGGGCAGAGAAACGGATGGTGGTGTAGGGGTGTGCACTGGGATCTTACTGCCGCTGGATGACCTGGGGCACGCCCTTTGCCCTTCTTGGCTATCCCTCATCTGTCCAGTGAAGGAGCTGGACACCATGGTGCTAGACCCTGAGGCCCTGACACCCTCCCATTGTGACATAAGACAATGTCCCTTCCCACCACTGGCAGGCCCAGGGAGCCCCACCCTTTGGCCTCGATCAAACTGGTCCTGAGTTCCACCTGTCATCCTAGGGTACAGAAAGGCACTGTCCCTGACTGTCACTAGCCCCCTATCCAGGTCAGCACCCCTGTTAGACATCAGCACAACATGGCTTTAATAATTCATTGTTTTGTGTTCATTTCTCCCAGAAGGATGGGGACCCTGCCTCATATCTCATTCATGACATATCTCCGGCACCCAGCATATAGCTATTTATCCTCTAAGATCACACCATAGCTTCACCATTCAGTCTCCTGGACATTATAAGACACAGGAGAAAGCCGAGCATGGTGGCACATGCCTGTAATCCCAGTACTTGGGAGGCTGAGAGAGAAGGATTGCGAGGCCCTCCACAACTTAGTGAAACCCTGTTTCAAAATAAAAACTAAGCCAGGCGTGGTGGCGCACGCTTGTAATCCCAGTACTTGGGAGGCGGAGACTGGAGGATCCGGGTTGGCGGGCAGCCTCAGCTACTTGGTGAGGCCCTCCACAACTTCGTGAGACCTGGTTTCAAAATAAAGAATAAAAAATAGGGACGGAAGTGTAGCTCGGAGGTAGAACCCCCTGGGTTCAATCCCCAGTACCACAAAATAAATAAATAAATAAATAAATAAATAAATAAATACATACTAAAATAGGGCTGGGGGTGTAGCTCGGAGGTAGAATGCCCTTAGATTCAATCCCCAGTACAAAAAAAAAAAAAAAAAGACACAAGAGAATGACACAGATGTCTCCTGAAAGGTTAACTCTGGCTTGGGGACAGAACCTGCCCAGCCTTGGAGGTGGGGTAGGAGAGTGTTAAGCAAGGGCTCTCCAACCCCAGTACTGCCCAGCAGGCAGGGCCCTTCCTGCACAGGGAAGCCTGAGGTCACCCATCAGCAGCAAAAAAAAAAAAAAAAAAAAGGTTACCAACTAAGGCTGTCACCTAAGCTCAGATCCTCAGTTTCCTCTTCCTGGTAGGATCCTGTCAAATGATACTGCATGGCAGGGAGCTGGGAAATCGGAGCAGGCAGAGCCTGCAGTCAGCCTCCTCTGTCCCCTCTGGGTGGGGCGGGTCAAAAGGCCTGGGTCTGTGGCCATTGCAGGTACATCACTGTGCTTCTGTGTCCCCATGAGAAGGGATCCCTGCCCTTCCAAGGGACAGATTAATGGCACTTTGAAAATCAACTACCTAGAGTCGTGTACATGGGAGGTACTGTAGGTGCGTCCAGCAAGAACTAAGTGCTATTTCTGGGACATTTTTGTTCTCCCGGTACCTGCTCTGCCTGCGTTGGACCTTTGCACAGCTGTCCTCTGCCTGCAACTCTCCCTCCTCCTCCATCCTGTAGGTCTCCCGTACAGACCCCTCAGCTAAAAGACCTCCATCCAGGTCTGGGTCAGCATGGCTCCAGGGTTCCCAAAGACTACCTACTTCCCACTCCCACTGATGTCCATGCTGGGTCTGTGAGGACCATGGTCACCTCCTCCTCTGGGACTCTTAGTCCCAGCACATGCCCTGACACAGAACAGGCCTGGGGGGGATGCATGGATTAATCCCATGGAACTGATTGAAGCTGTCCAACACAGCATTTTTTACCACAGTGAGAACCGAAACAACCCAACTGCCCGTCAGTAGGGGTTTGGCTGAGCATGTGAAAATACAGCTGTGCGTGGTGGTGCACATCTGTAATCCCAGCCACTCGGGAGCCTGAGACGAGAGGATTGCAAGTTTGAAGCCAGCCTCAGCAACTTGGCAAAACCCTCAGCAACTTAGGAAGACCCTGTTTCAAAATAAAGAAGACTGGGGGTGTGGCTCAATTGTAGATGCCCCGGGTTGAATCCCCGGTGCTGCAAAATAAATAAATACAGAATTCTGAAGCATAGTGGAAGATTCTGTAGTCACTCAACAAGCTACAGAAGGACTTGTCAACCCACTAATAAGGTAGAATAGATGATGTATCAAGAAAATGCCTGCAAGTCATGATTTCTAGATATAAGACTATTGGTGATTTCATTTTCTTCTTATTACTTATGTGTATTTTCTAGATTTTTTTGACCACTAGATATTGTTTATGAAACAATGACAGTAAGGAAGGAAGCTCTGGAGAAGTTCAAAATTGAAAGGTCAAGGCCGGGTGTGGTGGTGCATGCTTATAATCCCAGTACTTTGGGAGGCAGAGACCAGAGGATCCGGGTTCGCGGCCAGCCTCAGCTCTCTCTCTCTCTCTCTCTCTCTCTCTCTCTCTCTCTCTGTACTTAGTGAGGCCCTCCACAACTACGTGAGACCCGGTTTCAAAATAAAGTATAAAAAAATAGGGCCAGGGGTGTAGCGCGAAGGTAGAACACCCCTGGGTTCAATCCCCGGTACCGCAAAAAAAAAAAAAAAAAGAAAGGTCAAGCCAGCAGCAGGGCTGTGAAGGCCTAACCATTGGTGGGTGCTGGCAGGTGGGAGCCACAGAGGATCTGTGAGGAGACCTGACCTCACACTGTCACTTAAATCCAGGCTGCCGGGGTCCCCCCAGGAGGAAAGCAAGCTCTGACTCTGGAAGACGCTGGACCCCAGGGAAGAAACTCCTCCTGGGGTTTGCTGTATGCCACGCACGGCATCCCTCATAAAGCTCCCAATACTCCTGGAGACCATTGTGACCGTCCCCACTTTACAGATGGGTAAACAGAGACCCAGAGAGCTGAGGACACAATGAAGACAGGCGAGGGGAAGCCCTGAGCACTGCAGAAAAGGATCCTTAGCGCTGGGGGTGCGGCTCAGCGGTAGTCCTCATCTAGCATGCACGAGGCCCTGGAGTTGATCCCAGCACTGCACACACAAAAGGGCTCCTTGAGCTCAGACATGCTGCTGGGCACCCAGCACCCACCGCACATCCCCCAGGGAGCCTGAAGCCACATCTGGCCAGAACAGTGAGCAGGGACGCCTATGGGCTGGAGGACCGATGGGCCCATGAGCTCCCAATCAGACTGGAACCCATCCCTCCTCACCACCACTCACTGCCGCCCCACCTCAGTGCCCAGCGCCGAAAGAGAGTCCATATTTGTGGATCAACCCACCATCTCTAGCTTGAACCACCATGATTCCATCCGACCGTGGCGACAGGTGCCTCCGCAGCCAGGCACACAGCAAGTGCTCGCTAAATGTTTCTTGCTAGTCTCATCCATGGCGGCCAAGTAAAGTCTTCTTTCTAAAGTCCAGTTAGTAAGTGTTGATGAGAAAGGTCTCCCCGCTCCCTGACTGTGTGCCTAGCACTGCACGCTGCCCCTCTCCAGACAGGCAGTATGGTCTGTGCCAGGCTACCCCCTCCACTTGCCCACACCGCACCTCTGGTGGCCAGCATGCAACCAATAGGGTTACAGTGCTCTTTTTAATTTAATGCATTCATTGTTAGGAGGAGGAGGAGAAAAAAGAAAAGAAAAAGCCGGGTGTGGTGGCGCATGCTTGTAATCCCAGTACTTTGGGAGGCAGAGACCGGAGGATCTGGGTTCGCAGCCAGCCTCAGCTCTCTCGCTCTCTCTCTCCCTGTCTCTCTCTCTCTCTCTCTCTCTCTCTCTCTCCTTAGTGAGGCCCTCCGCAACTTCGTGAGACCCGGTTTCAAAATAAAGTATAAAAAAAATAGCCCCTGCAGTCAATCCCCGGTACCGCAAAAAAAAAAAAAAAAAAAAAAAAGAAAAGAAAAAATTCAGGAGAAGCCAGGCACAGTGGTGCACACCTGTAATCCCAGTACTCAGGAGGTTGAGACAGAAGAATCACAGGTTGGAGGCCAGCCTCAGCAACTTAGCAAGACTCTTTTTTTTTTTTTTTGCAGTACTGGGATTGAACCCAGAGGCAATCTACCTCTGAGCTACACCCCCAGCCCAATTTTTTATTCTTTATTTTGAAACAGGGTCTCACTAAGTTGCGGAGGGCCTCAGTAAGTAGTTGAGGCTGGCTGCGAACCTGGATCCTCTGGTCTCAGCCTCCCAAGTACTGGGATTACAAGCATGCACCACCACGCCCGGCTTCTGTTTCATAATTTAAAAAAAAAAAAGTGCTGGGAGTTTTTATCAGTGGTAGAATACCCCTGGGTTTAATCCCCAGTACCATTTAAAAAAAATCAGTAGAGAATGAAATTTTTTAAATAATCCATTATCCTACTACCCCCAAATAATGCCTCTTTTTTGCATTTTGGTGAATAATCTCCTTCCATTTTTTTTCTATGCCTTTATAGAGGTATGTATTTTCAAACATCCTAAACAACATCAGTCCTTTTCGATGGCTACATATTATGCCATTGAACAATACCTATTGATACATTGTTTCCCATTTCCCTGTTTTAAACAATGCCAGTAATGTAACTATTTGTGTATCACTAGGATAAATTCCCCTAGTGGAGTGGCCAGGTGGGTTTCACCCAGGGCTTGGGGCAGCTTTCTGTTAGTGGAGGTGGGCCCAAGGCATCAGCCACAGCAGCTTCTGTGCCCCTGTTTCAGTCTAGGGATGCACAAGCAAAGGATTCCAGGGCTACAACCCCAGCTCTGCACTGCTGGCAGAGGCTAAAACCAAGATGACAACTCACCACCACAGCCCTGCAAGAGGCCAGGACCCCTGTCACCATGGCACCCTGCTGAGATGGGCAGCAGAAACTGAGGCACCATGGGGAAAGGGCTTGCCCCAAACCTGAGCCCATACTGCCACCCACTCAGTGGACCCAGGGCCACCAGGAGCCTTCTTCCCCACCTGTGACAGGGGAGCAACTACCAGGCATTGCTGGGGAGATCCAGTGGGACACTTGCCATCTCTCTAGGAAGGTAAGTCCTTTCTTCATAGCAAGCTGCCCTCTGATAATTAAGTCGTTAATGACTGATTGGTGACTGATTTGTGTCTTGTGCTGAGCCAGGAGCTCTGCAGGGGCAGGGCCTGGGTGAGCTCCATTTGGCTGTATCAGCAGCCTCTAGATGGGTTCCAAGCACACAGTGGGCTTGAGCACCAGGACCAGGGCCCAGGGTCCTGCCCCCTGCCTGTCACAGTAGGGCCCCATCCAAGAACCCAGAGGGCTCCAGGAACCCAGAGGCAGAGTCAGCAGGTCCAAGTGTGAATCCCTCACCCAGGCCTCACCCTCGGGGCTCAAGGACAAGAACAAAGGCTCAGAGCCAGTGAGTCACACTGCGAGGAACACAGTGGGGAGGAAGGAAGCTGTGCGCGCTGCACGCGCTCGGGGCCTGCGGTCTCAGATCCACACCGCTCCTTCCACCACAGCGGACGGGAAGTTGAGCCCTCCTGCATCTGCTGACACCCCCACCCCTGTAACCCACGTCCCCCCACACACTCTGCACCAACCAGCACTTCATCCAGAGTTTTGAGGTCCCTCTGCAGCACGGACATCAGGCCTGACAATGGGTACTAAAACAATTCATCTGAGCTGGGCGTGGTGGCACACACTTATAATCCCAGTACTTGGAAGGCTGAGACAGGAGGATCACAGGTTCAAGGACAAATAGTAAGACTCTCATCAACCTAGTGAGACCTTGCTTCAAAATAAAAATAAAATAGGGCTGGGGATGAAGTTTGGATATAGAATGCCCCTGGTTTCAACCCCTAGTGCCACACAAAAAAAATTTAAAAATGAATAAAACAATTCATATAATAAATGTTCATAATGGTTATCTATTAGGAGCATTTACTGTGCTCTGCACACATAATGTAACAACCTTTACAACCCACTCAGCTATCATTATCATTCCCATTTTACAGTTCATGAGGAGCTGTGGTATCTGGCCTGGGGGCCGTGGCCAGTGCTGGCGGAGCAAGCCGTGGCCAAAGCTGTCACCGGTGAGGCAGAGCAAGCCCTTAGGTGCTCAATAGGTAAGAATAGCAGTCACAGCCCAGTGAAGAGGCTACTAGGGCACAAGGGCTCCCACCCGCTGCCATAGGGGCTGGGCCCAGGGAGGAGCACTCCCAGCTAAGAACTTGATCTGCAAGGCCCACTAGGCTCTACAGGGTCTGCAACTTGACCCTGAGGACACAGGAGGGCCTGGGAGAGCCCGAAGGGGGTGACATGTGTTAAGTAGTGAGGTCAATTCACTTCCAGAGGCCCTCACCCACCGCCTCTGTTGACCACGGGGGAAACTGAGGCCTGGAGTAAAGGCAGGAGTCACCTAAGACCACACAGGTCTGAAGCTAGCTGGTCCTCCTGTCCACAGAACTGGACTCTTAGAAGTCATCCCAGAGCCGCAGGAAGAGTGGGGGGTCGGCCCCTAACTGCACAGGAAGTCAGCTGAGCTGCCCAGCCCCCAGCCTGCAGGGCAGGACTGGGCACCTCCTCGGATTGCGCCACAATCTCACAGGAAAACAGGAAAGCTGAGCCCCGCAGCCTGCCTCAGCCCAGCCTGGGTTTGGCCTCCCAGAGCCAGGCGGACTCTAAGGTCACTGACAAGTAACCTCTCCGCTCAGAGGAGGGGCCCCCACCTCTGGCAAAAAGAAAAGAGGAGCTTCTGCGATCCCAGCTGGCCTCGGGTCAGGGCGAGAAGAAGGGCTTCGCTGTATTCAATTGTGTGGCTCACATCACCCCGCCTCCATCCTGGCCACCCTCCATAAGAGATGGGCTCACCCCCACTTTACTTATTTATTTATTTGGTTTTTTTGTTTATTTATTTATTTATTTTTGCAGTACTGGGGATTGAACCCAGGAGCATTCTACCTCCAAGCTACACCCCCAGCCCTATTTTTTATTCTTTATTTTGAAACAGGGTCTCGCTAAGTTGCAGAGGGCCTCACTAAGTAGCTGAGGCTGGCCGCGAACCCGGATCCTCCAGTCTCAGCCTCCCAAGTACTGGGATTACAAGCGTGCGCCACCACGCCCGGCTCACCCCCACTTCATATATTTATTTACTTATTTATTTTTGTGGCACTGGGGATTGAACCCAGGAACATTCTGCCTCCAAGCTATACCCCCAGCCCTAATTATTTTTTTTTATTTCTTTTGTGTGTGTGTGGTACTGGGGATTGAACCCAGAGACATTCTACCTCTGAGCTACACCCCCAGTCCAATTTTATTTCTTATTTGGAAACAGGGTCTCACTAAGTTGCGGAGGGCCTTGCTAAATTGCTGAGACTGGCTTTGAACCTGCAATCCTCCTGTCTCACCCTCCCAAGTACTGGGATTACAAGCGTGCGCCACCACGCCCGGCTTTAATTTTTTTTTTTTTTTTTT
>PVJS01037322.1:0-19983 GCA_004027185.1 Glis glis
TTTTTACTCCATTCTTTTAATCATGTCCTCATGTATTCTTGCTCGGTGGGGGCAGCACCATCAGGAGAGGGGCACTGACTTGAAGAATATATTGCATTCTGTGAATTCCAATCTCAGAAGGTATCGTCTCTTACCTGGCTCCAAAAGTGTGTGTGTGTGTGTGTGTGTGTGTGTGTGTGTGTGTGTGTGTTACTGGGGACTGAACCCAGGGGTGTTCTACTTCTTTTTTGTGTGTGATACTAGGGATGGAACCTAGGGGCTTTTCACTTCCAAGCTACACCCCCAGCCCTAATTTTTATTCTTTAGTTTGAAACAGGGTCTCGCTAAGTTACAGAGGGCCTCACTAAATAGCTGAGGCTGGCCCCGAACCTGCGATCCTCTGGTCTCAGCCTCCCAAGTACAGGGATTACAAGTGTGCACTACCACTCCCGGCTCTACTTCTGAGATATATCCCTGACCCTATTGTATTTTTTTTGTTTTGTTTTGAGACAGGGTCTTGCTATGTTAGTGAGGCTGGCCTCGAACCCGTGATCCTCCTGCCTCAGCCTCCCAAGTACTGGGAGTATAGGCCTGAGCCACAATGTCTAGCTCCAAAAGTGGTTCTTCTAAAGGGCACTCCATCAGTTTATCAAGCACGCTTCTCCTAGGCAGTGGGGTCCAATACATGTGAATTCATTGGTATATTTCTTTTACCATAAAATAAACTCCTTGGTCAGAGGCATAAAGTATGGGACACCATGGCAATCGATAATATATTGATATAGGACCATGAGTGGAGATGCCCACCAAAGCATTGCAAGCAGGGAAGGCAAGTTTATATTTAGAACATCTACATCTATCTACACGCTCACACATATTCCCTGGAAGACAAATTGTTACCGCCTTCCCAAGGAAAGAAGTCTAACGTAGTCAGCCCATGTTAAGGTAACTGGCTTGTCCCCAAGGAAAAGCGGCATCTCACAAATTATCAAGGTCTCCATTGCTGGCAAATTGAGCACTCGGCAGTGCAGTAACAAAATGAGCCTTCATGAAAGGAGGAAGTCCCTGTTATTGAGCCCAAGCCTCCGAAATACAAAGATGCTCACCCGGCAGCGTGCCTCTTTCTTTGTTGTGAGAAGTACAAATGCAGATACTTACATCCCACTCTCGAGGGGATTTTTTTTTCAGACTACTAAACCCAAATAAACTTGACCAATATGTCAAGATCCTGACATGTCAGTTATTCTCTCATTCTCGGACATGAGCGTGTCTTATAAGGTAGAAACGGTTTGGTACTTGGCTCACTAAGTCCAATTAACATCATGTCTCTAATGTAATGGACTAGCATGATGTCCTATAGGATATCAGGGTAATCAGATCCCTTCATGACAGTATAAAGATAAGAACCATGAAAGCAGACATAATCACGTGATAAGAGAATAAACTGTCTTGGTCACATGAAGGCTAATTGCTTCTGACTACCTTTATCAGTGGGTACTAAAAATATAACCAATAGTAAAGCATTGTCTAGATCAATGGCTGTATTCTAGATGCCAAGGACTATGTTGATTGTTCCTGCAAATATCCCTCACCTTGAATCATAGCTGTACTTGGCATCAATACCTGATCACATTTGTGAAAATCCACAGTCTTTCCTAGGCTTTTGGGATTTTGCACTTACAGAAAGTCATATTAAAGAAGGGATCACAATCCCTGAATCTTTCAGGCCTTTTACAGTGGTATTTATGTCCACAGTTTCTCCTTGGAATGTAGCATTGTTTCTTTATTTGAAAGTAGTGTTGAGTAATTCCTCCCTATCCAAATACCCCTCATCCAACGGGTCAGTGAATCACAAAGGGATTCTGTCAATTATAAAGTGTATCTATTCCCAATTGTATTCCCAATTTTCTTTTGCTGTGTAACAAATTACCATCAATTTAGCAGCTTAAAATAATTTCTATTTATTATCTCACAGCTCTACACATGGGAATTCCAGGCAGCCTGAACTGAGTTCTCTGCTTGGGGGTCTCACGAGTTCAAAGTCAAGATACAGGCTGGGCAAGCCTCTTACCTGGAGGCTCTGAGGAATAACCTACTTCCGAGCTGATTCAATTCATTGGCAGAATCCAGTTCTTTGTAACTAGAAGGCCAAGGTCTTCATTTCCTTGCTTGTCACCTCGGGACTGCTCTCCATTTCCTTGTATTCCTTGGCAAGTGGCCCCCCTCCTTCTTCAAAGCCAGCAATGGCCCCTGAAAGGACTTCTCTGATCACACCTCTGACTTACTCTTCTGCCAGAATGAAAACACTCAGCTTTTAAAGGCTAATATGATTAGATTAGGCTCATTCCCATGATGTCCTTTTTGCCACATGATGTAAGATAGTCATGCACAGGCTCCACACTAAAAGGAAAGAAAATCCTATCCTACAAAGGCAAGAGTCATTATCAGTCCTTCTTAGAGTTCTACCTACACTATCGATTACTTTTATGGCCTGGGCAAATAACCACAGTATGGGTGCACAACCTCATAGTTCCCTGCAAGATGGATCCATGCCAAGACTTAATTCATCACCTGACTTCCATAAGCCTCCACTTGGAATGGCTGGACCATGTGGCATTTTTGTCTCTGAAGATTAGACTTTAGTTCAGTGGCAGTGCCTAGTAACTTCTGGGAAATCCAGACACTTCTCCATCGTTAGTTCACAGTCCCTTTGGTAAATGGCAACACATCCCTCAGAGAAAGGCTTGGGAGGATTCTTCATATAATCTTTTCAAAGGTCTTTTCTCAAAGGGCCCTGGCCTCCTCCTCAATGCAAGGGCTCTGGATGAATGAGCTAGCGTAGGTTCTGGAATTGGTAATGAGGTCAGGAATCCCCACTATGGCAACTTGAGTCAAGTTGTAGTCACAGGAGCTAAAACTTTTCTACTTATATGTCAAGCATCACCAATACAAAATGAAATACATTTATTGCACTACTAGGGACCTGTTGATCAAGCATCACCACAGTTTCCTGGGGTTCAAAGTACTCTGATTTGCACTTTATCCTTGGGGATTAATTTAGTAATTGCACTCACTTACCTATGACAATTATGCTATGTCGCCAGGCTTCCACCATGCCTAGATCCCACTATTCCCAACAAAATCTCCCAGTGTAATTTTATTACAGCACCTCCTACCCTTATGGGCCTACATAGGCTGCCACTTTTCAAGGACTCCTTCCTCTTTGCCAAGAAGGTTCTAGCATTCAAATATCTTTGACTGTTGGGTGCAGTTAAACCCAGGCTTTAATTGCCCAATCTAGTAGAATGTTAATGCCACTCTTAGCTGTTTATGGCAACACATTACATCTCAAATCCTAGATGAATGTTCCCCATTGACAAATTTGCTCTGATTTAATCTTATATTTTGATCTCCTTGATCTATGACTCTTAGAATTTACTCCCGTCTTCTCCCCAGATTTCTGTTGATAATAATTAGCAAGACACTGCAAATCTAACAGTTTACAGGTATGGTAAAGATGGCTGCAAATGCTTTACGGTATGTTTATTTGCTCTGACTGACTGCCATAACAAATTACCACAGACTGGATAGCTTAAAGAACAAAAATGTATTTGTTCACAGTTCTGAATGCTACAAGTCTCAGATGAAGGTGTGGCAGGGTTGGCTTCTTCTGAGGCCCCCCTCCTTGGCTTGTGAATGGACATCTTCCTGTATCTCCACTTGGTCTTCCCTCCATGTGAGTCTGTGTCCTAATCTCTTCTTATAAAGACACCAGTCATTGGATTAGGGCTCACCCTAATGACCTAATTTAAATTTAATTACCTCCTTAAAGATGCTGTCTCCAAATATAGCCACATTCTGTGGTACAGGGGGTTAGAGCTTTAACATGAGAATTTAGAAGAACAAAATTATGTCATTTGCAGGAAAATGAATGGAACTAGAGGATATTAGCATTAAGTGAGATTAGTCAGTCTCAGAAAGCGAAGGGTCATATGTTATCTCTCATATGTGGATGCTAGAGAGAAATTGGGAAACAAAAGGGACTTTAGATAAATGAGGAGAGAAACCAGTAGACTAGAGGAAGGGGATTTGGGGAGGGAGGAGAAGAGGGGGAAATGAGAGACTCGATGAAAGAAACAGTTCCAATGCTGCTATGTACACATACGAAGTTATCAACTCTAATCTCAGTAACATGCACGTGGAAGGGGAAGGAACCGGATGGAATCCAGAGGGGGACGCATCGAGTGCTGTGTGTGCACGTATGTTTCTATCACTCTGAACTTCATCACGATGTATAATTACAATGCACCAATAAAAGCATCAAAAAATTGGGAAGACATAGTTCATCTTATAACACTCTTCCTTCTGTAAAATAAGTGAAGTTGATCATTCTTCTCCTTGAATACTGCATGACCCTGTGGTCTTCTTTGAACAATGGAATATAGTGGAAACATGCCTTATCCGAAATGCTTAGGACCAGAAGTGTTTCAGATTTCAAAGTTCTTGGATTTTGGAGTGTGTGCGTGCATGTGTGTGTGTGTGTGTGTGTGTGTGTGTGTGTGTGTGTAAGTGTTGAGATCTCTTGGGATTTGGACCCAAGTATAAACATGAAATTCTTTTGTGTTTCGTATACACCGTATATGAAGCTAATTGTATATAATATTTCTAATAATTTTGTGCATGAGACAAAGTTTCATGGTGTGGAGATTTTTACTTGTGGCATCATGTCAGGCCTCAAAAAGTTTTAGATTTCAGAGCATTTAAGATATTGAATTTTTGAATTAAAGATGTTCAGACTATAATACTGTGTAACTTCCAAGGGTGGGCCTAAAGAAATATACAGGTTCTGCCCTCACCTTGGACCACACCCTCAGCTTAGCTACCTGCTAGGTAAGAAGTCCCAACTGCTAAAGAGAGAGGCCACATGGAAGGAGGGTACTCTGGCTCCAGCTAAGCTCCCAGCAGAACTGCCCAGGTATATAACGTTTGATCATCGATTGTGGCTAGTTCAAGCCTTTAAGTTTTAGGGTTATTTGTTACTGTTCTGGTTTGGGTCTGGAGTGTCCTCACAAAAGCTCATGTTTTGAAGCCTGGTCTCCGACGCGGCAAGGTTCAGAGGCGGGGCATGGCTGGAGCAGGTGGGTCACTAGGGTCATGGCCTTTAAGACTATATCTGTCACCACCCCTTCCCCTTTCTCTTTCAGCTTCCCAGCTGCCATGAGCTGAGCAGCTTTCTGCTGCTACACCCTTAGGCCATGACGCTTCTGTCTTAGAGTCAGATGACTACAGATTGAACCTCTGAAACTGTGAGACAAATAAATCTTTTCTCCTCCTCGAAGTTTCTCTTAGGTATTTGGTCACAGCGATGCAAAAGTTGACTAGCACAGTTACCCACACTATACTAAACTAAAGCAATAGGCTAGCTCTTTCTTCAGTAGGCCTTGTACTTCTTTATCTGTCTCATAGTACTCTGACTGTCATGGTCCCAGAGGCCATGAGATAGCAGACGTAGGTCTGGAGGAGAATTCTACAATTGCCCAGGGAGGAGTTATTGGAAGGGTTTTACCTCTTGGGGGAATTTGGGCCCTCAGACAGGGAATATTCAGGGGAAGGTGTCTCAGCTACATCTCTATCAGTTCAAACTGTCTATCCCCCATGTCTCAGGGTCTCACTGTATCTTCCTGTACCCTTGTTTCAACATAAGAGACACAGCGACTGTCAGCTCTGCAACTCCACAGCCCTTACAATCAGGCCCTGAGCTTGGTCCTCACCAGCTATTACCAGACATAAGTACTTTATTCACAATGACCATAGGGGGCTTCTATTTTATCCCTACACCCTTTCAAGGACATTCAAGTCCTGCAATTTGTCCTTTTCTTTGTGTGTACTCTCTAGTGCCACCAGACACAATCTGCCCACATCACATCTCTGAGATCTCTATTGTTGCCATAGTGACTAAGTATCTCCATCCTTTGATTTCCCAGTGTCTTGGCCTCCACCAGCACTCTCTCCCATGCTACCACTGGCAGTAATCTAAGTCATTGATACCAACACATGCCATGGATTACCGGTGTCTCATTTCACCCAGCCAGGAGGCTATCAGTGAACTCTCCAGAAATGTGAGCAATCCAATCGCTGAATCCTATTTGACTGGTTAGGGTGCAGTCACTGTATCAGCCAGGGCTGTTTACAAATGCATGGGCAGAGGTGGGGAGCAACAACAAAGCAGGCTAAAGCACCCGAATCTACCCACAGCAGGAGGATATAACCATTCTTTGGCCAAGAAGGGATAGGGATGGGGAAAATTACCAGGACTGGCAGGAATTGAAGCCGTAGGAGAGGTCTAAACAATTGGACCTGTGACTTTCCTAAGTGGAGAATAAGCATTGATATGGAGGTCTGGTAGGAGGAATCCAGGGAAATTAATACTCCTCTCTTGAGCCAGGCATGGTGGCGCACGCTTGTAATCCCAGTACTTGGGAGGCGGAGACCGAAGGATCTGGGTTCATGGCCAGCCTCAGCTACTTAGTGAAGCCCTCCGCAACTTCGTGAGACCCGGTTTCAAAATAAAGGATAAAAAATAGGGCCGGGGGTGTAGCTCGGAGGTAGAATGCCCCTGGGTTCAATCCCCGGTACCGCAAAAAAAAAAAAAAAATACTCCTCTCTCCTCCTACCTGCCCATCTCCTGCCAGTGCCTCCCACTGGCCAAACCCATCAGGAGGCCAGGGTCAAAGGAGGAAGATGGACGCTGCTTATAAAGGTCACCTCTTATAGCTCAGGGCAAGGAGGAAGGGCAGGAAATGTTTGGAAGGGCACACAGAAAATTTCCAGCACCATGACTCAGATCTAAATCTCTGTATTTTATTCCTGTATGTTTTCCACACAAAATCTGAACTGACCACCACTTTGTCCAGTGTGAGAACCTGACTAGGACCCATTTCGTGTCCTCTCTAGATACTTGCTCTGAATCTCTCACGAATTCAGTTGTAGCATTATAGTGTGAATGCCTGAATGTTTAGCAAGACCCTCAGTTTTGCCTTTGCTACTCTTATTATTTTTTTCTTTTTTGGAATTTTTTAAAAACCTTTTTAAAAATTTCCTTTCCCAACTCACTTGTTCCCCTTCCTACACAGACACTCTGATGTGTTTGTTACCTTTCTTTGAATTTACATGTATTCTTCTATTGGTAATTTTGTTTTGTAAACATAGGTATCATGATAGTTAATTTTATGTGTCAACTGGACTGGCCCAGAGAGTACCCAGACATTTGATCTGGGCACTATTCTGGGTGTATCTGTGAGGGGTTCATGGGTAACATCAATATTAAAATTAGTAGTCTCAGCAAAGCAGATTGCTGTCCCTAATGTGGGAGTCCTCATGTAATCAGTAAACAACCCTAATGGAACAAAATTACTGACCTTCCTGCGAGTAAGAAGAAACTCCTCCTGCCTGTGGCCTTCAAAATGGAACATCTGTTTTTTTCCTGCCTTTAGACTTAAATTGAAATATCAGTTCTTCTAGGTCTTGAGCCTGCTGCCATTCAGTCTAGAATTAACTTTTCTGATTCTCAGGCCTTAGGACTCAGACTGGAACCAGACCATCAGCTTTCCTAGGTCTCCACTCACCAAATGCAGATCTTAGAACTTGTCAGCTTCCATAATCATAAGTCAATTCCTTAAAATAAATTATATATATTCCTTAGAATATGTATATTTTAATAAATATATTATATATATTTATTCCTTAAAATAAATTATATATATACATAAGCACAGAGAATAAATAGGGTATATGTGTGTGTGCATGTGTGCACACATACACACACGTGTGAATAGATAGATAGATAGATAGATAGATAGATGATAAATAGATAGAGGTATATTGATTATAGAGACTATAGGTTCTTTTTCTATAGAGAATCCTGATTGGCATGGCTGTCTTTACTTACCAGAAATGTATTGCACTATAGGGTATATTCTGTTTCTTACCTTTGTAACTCAGCACTATGTTTATAAGATCTATCCATGTCACTGTTTACATAACTAGTTGGCTGCTTCTAACTATGGCAAATTGTTTTTTCACAGCAAGTCTCTGTTCTATTTACCCAGCCATTGACTTCAGGGTTGCATATCTAGGTGGCTTCCACCTTCCACATACCACAAACTGTATTCCAGTGAGCACGCTTTACCTGTGTCTCCATGGACAGGTGTGAACATGACTCAATATGTCCAGGATTGGTTTCCTGAATCAGAAGGACTCTTACTTTTCCATCTTCTGAATATGAGTGCTAGTTCTCTTTTTAAACAGGCCCTTGATTCTTATGTGGCCCTTGCTCCCTGTATGTACATCCCTTGCCAGAAAAGAGGAGCAACTATTTTAGAACAGTTGAAACCCACCCTGAACACCTGATGCTTGTAACCCTCATGCATGCCATTCACACATGAGAGATAAGGCAGCAGGTTGCGGGATTTTAAGTGACATCCCCAAGTCACCTGCTTGGAGTAGAGGGGTGCCCTGCTGCCCTGTGCTCCATCCATACATGTGTTCATGTCAGTCTACTAGACAACGCAAGTGATCGTTTTTATCTAAAAGGCAAAATCATAATACCTGGCACCACTGTTGGGAAATGTTTGGTGCAGAGTTTTGACTGCTAGATTACAGGTTTACTCATGCCAGGGCTTGCTTGTAAATAAAATTTACACATGCTGTAGTGCTTTAGAATCCTCTTCTCGGCTTCCTGATGAAACCCAGCCTGCCATCACTGCCACCCCCAGTCTTCTCAGTCTTAGAGGGAAGTTGAGCTCTAAGCCTAGGCTTCTCGGGTGTCTGTGGGGGGGTGTTCTCATAATCACCAGGAGATACAACTGGAGCTCAACTGCAGTACCCAGAAGCCTTCTGCACCCTCCAAGCGTGCTCATGGTACCCTAGTTTCTTTTCAGAGCATCAAAACTCTTCAGATCTTCTCCTTTAACCTTTAAAAGGAAGCACACTCTCAGGCTGGCATCAATGATTCTTATAAAACCTCACCTGCAGTAGAACTTTCAGTTCACAACTCCCACCCAAAGCAGGGGTGCTGCCCCCCAGGACTCCCTGCAGCTGGTCCCCTGCTCAGCCTAGAGAAGCCTCACTTTCTCCAGTGCTCTTTTGTGAAGCTCCTACCTCAGGGAAGTGCCAGCCCTGCTTTGTGCCACCCAGCCCCCGCTGGGCCACACAGACCAACAGGGCTCCTCTGCCTCCTTCAGCACCACGGCCACAACTGCATCTTCCCTTCTCCAGGGAGGGAGCCCCATCCCTTTCCTCATATGTCCTTTCATAAACAAATCCAGATGAGATATATTTTCATCCTCACCCCTAAGGCCCCTAAGGGATGAGTGACTCTGAACCCTAAAAGATCCCTTAGAAATTAGTACTAGTATTTAGGGTGAGGTTAGGGACTAGGAGAACATTTTACTGTCCTTGAAAATATTTATGGTATCAGTCTCAGATTTCTCTCACCCCATATATGCTACAGACTCCTCAGGGGACAGGCACGGAATGAGTATGAAATGCCCCCATAGACACACACAACAACAACAACAACAACAACACAACCTCTCTGGGTTGTGGACTGAGATTCCTGCCAAAACTGTATTAAGAAAACAGAATGTCCACAATGTCAAGGAAGCCAGTCTGGGTAAAACCACCCTTCAAAGAGGAGAGACACATAGGAATACAAAGGTGTGATAGTCAATCTAGTTTGTCAACTTGACCTGATCATGACACACCCAAGATCATGTGACTTTGGGTATGTAACAGCAGATTAAACAGAAAGCCTGCCCTGAATGTCGGCAGCAGGATTCTGATAGGTGCGGACTTAGATAAAAGAGGGAGAAGCCGCATAGAACGTGTGCGACTTTTTCCGAGGAAAACGCATCTGCTCTCGCCTGAGATCGTCGGCCGCCGGCTTCGCCTTTCTCTGAAGAGCTTCTTGATCTTCTCGGCCTCCAGCTCTTGGAACTGAAACTTCACCATCGTTTCTCCGAAGAGCTCCCTGATCTTCACGTCTTGGACTGGGACTGAATTAGTGGTTGCTCCGATCCTAAGACTCCAGCTTTTAGACCGTTCGACCAGCTACTGGTTCCTCTGACTCTCCACGTGCAGTCAGAACCTGGGACTACATTGCTGCAAACTGTAAGCCCATCTGATAAATCCCTTTTTTCAAATATACTCATTCTGTGTATTCTGTTAATCTAGAGAACCCTGTCCAATACAAAAGGGTAAGAGATGGAGAGGAAGAGAACTCCAAGTACTATGGGATGCTGGATCACCTGACCACATCAAGAGGGGCTGCTCCTGCCAGACAATCAGCTGCTTTATTAGCTGCAACCCGTGGAATCAAGGAAGTTAATTAAAGTCTGTGGTCCCATCTTTTAGAAAGGAACCTCAGAGGCACAGGTTGCAGTGGCAAATGAGACACATCCAGGTAGCCCAGCCTGTCCCCTGTCCTCTCTCCAGCCAGCTAGAGGCACCTGGCATCATTGCTTAAACTCACAGAGCTGGATTTGCTTGGAAACTTCCATCTCAGGTCCTCACAAAGCAAGGGTTTATTGTTTCTCAGGAAAATGAGCAGAGGGAGCGATTTCATGTGAGTGCACATGCGTGCCTGTGTGTGTGCTAGGCTGTGCATAAATGATTGAATGAATTAGCCCAAGGAAGCATGTGAACAGAAGCACAGAACAATGGCTGGGGTGTCAGGCGGTAGCTTGCAGTCAAGGCAGGCTGCACCCTATTTTGCTCAGGGCTGATCTGGCCTCTCTAGATTGGCTATTTCAAGGCCCCCTGAGGCCACAGTTGTACTGTGCAAGTCTGATTTGATTTTAAATTGTGTAGAAAGGAGTGTACTTATAAAACAATAATTAGTTCTGCAATTCCTTGAAAAGAATGTGGATATGAACACACGCGGTAGCAGAAATGGCACCTCCTCCTCCCTGAACCACTGGCTCAGCTCAAACAAGCCAAGTCAGCCACCAACCCTGTTCTATGAGGGTCCTTGTCAGCGAGCTTAACATAATCCTGTTTTCAGGGTCTGGCACCCTTTCGTGCCTGCTCTAGACTGGAGTTAGGGCTCACAGGGAGATCTTTTGTAAAACTATCTGCAGGATTTCCAAATGAATTCAAAGTTTAATAGACTTGATCTCCCAGCCAGATGCTGCTATCCCAGGCCTTCCCGTCCCCAGGGCTCCTAAGGATGCCGATAGGGGACTGGACCGTGGCCATCAGAGCCTTCCACTGCCCCCACTGTCCCTCGCTGATTTGCATGCTTAGAACCAGCCCCCTCTTCCCCTACACCTGCTAAGCCCATTCTCAGGAGGCTTCAGAGAAGTCAAAAATAACTCCTCATCAGAAAAGGTTCAGGCCCCCTGCCTGAACGTGAAAACCTCTGAGAACGGCCTTTTCAGCTTCAAAGCCCCCATGGCGAGCAAAGCTTCAAAGCAGGGGGATGTTAGCCTTTGATGGTCTGCTGTGTTTAAATCAGTGGGCTTAACCTTTTTCTAGGTCATAGACCCCTTGGAAACCTAATGAAATCGATGGAGCCATAGGCCCTCAAAATACACAAGCTTAATGAAAAAGTTGACTGTAACTACAGGGTGCTTGTGGACACCCTGAGCACCATCCGTGGACCCCAGGAGGAGAATTCCTACTATGTGTCATAGCCAAAATGTTCACATTGGTATGTCTTTTCCAAGTCTTCTCTGAAGGTCCCCTATGAGCATTGATCCTTCTGACCTCGTTTTTTGAATATTTTTACTTTTTGCCATTCCTCAGGGCATGTGCTATATCCATTCATCCATCCATCCATCCATCCATCCATCCATCCATCCATCTATCCAGGGCTGACAGTCAATCAATATAATTTTAACTGAATTGTTTTTTTGTTTTTGCTCTTTTTTTTTTTTTTGATACTGCGAATTTAACCCAGGGACATTTTACCTCCTCCAAGCTACACTCCCAGACCTTTTTTAATTTTTTTTTTAATTTTGAAACAGGGTCTCACTAAGTTTCTGAGGCCAGCCTCGAACCTGTAATCCTTCTATCTCAGCTTCCCAAGTACTGGGATTACAGGCATGGGCCACCATGCCCAGCTGAACTTTTTTTTTAAAGTCAGCATCCATTCTGATTAGTAGGTTCCCATATCCCATAGTTTTATTTTTAATATTATCCCCTCATTCATCCATATACCTATAAATCCTTCCATTAAACCACTCATTCATTCCCAGCCAGTCTTTTTTTTTTAAACCCTCCACATTCTGGGAACTTTTCCATGTTCCAGGGACTGGGGAACCAGCAGGACACAAAACACAGATTTTCTGCCTTCAGGTCATTTCCAGTTGAGTGAAAGGAAGGAGAAACAAACCAGCAATTGTGATGTGACATAATGAATGTCGTATAGGACATCAGAACACTTTGGGAGCACATAGAGGGGACATTTAACCCAGATTTGGGGGCAGGGGATAAGGAATGTTTTCTGAAGAAATATATGCATAGCAAGGAGTAATGGATAAGCAGGAGTTCCACAAGTATAAGACAGGCAGAAGACCAGGGGAGAGAACACACGATTGTCCAAACACTTGAGCTTTATCCTGAAGATCACAGCGGGTAACTCTAGGGTTTTAAGCAAGATCATAATGGTCAGATTTGAGTCTCCCAAAGTTTGCCCTGGCTCTCCAGAGGAGACAATGGGTTAGAGGAATCAAGACTAAAAACAGGAAAACAGTAAGAAGGTTATTGTAGTGTTCAAAATGGTAGCCTGAGCCGGGCGTGGTGGCACATGCTTGTAATCCCAGTACTTTGGAAGGCAGAGACTGGAGGATCCGGGTTCGCGGCCAGCCTCAGCTCTCTCTCTCTCTCTCTCTCTCTCTCTCTCTCTCTCCTTAGTGAGGCCCTCCACAACTTTGTGAGACCCAGTTTCAAAATAAAGTATAAAAAATAGGGCCGGGGGTGTAGCATGGAGGTAGAACGCCCCTGGGTTCAATCCCTGGTACCGCAAAAAAAAAAAAAGTAGTCTGGATTTGAACAATGGTGGCAGAGTAGGAAGAAAGTGGCTCCTTGGTGGATGTAGGGGGTAAAAATGATAAGATGTGGTGACTGGCTGAGTCGAGAGGTGGGGTTGAGGGAGAAGGAATAGCCAAGGATGGTGTCCTGGTTTCTGGCTTAGTCAACCAGGTGAAGGGTGCATTACTTAAGAGAATGATGAAAAAGAATGAGATTTCGGGAGGAGGCAGGATGATAAGATACATGAAGCTTTGGACATATTGAGCTTGAGTTTTCTGCAAGACATTCAGGCAGATGCATCTACCAGTCAACTGGGTTTAAAATACAAGAAAGAGCGAGGGGGGCAATATAGATTTGAGAGTCACTGGTGTACACATCATCATTAAAGCCTCGACGAGAGTATACAGAGCAGAAATTTTCAACGGGAGAAATACCACACACACAGCTCCTCCAGGGGACATTTTGGAGATGCATCTAAGCATTTTTTAGCTGTCACTATGATTGGGGACACTAGCTGGCTTTTACTGGTTCCCACACAAAGAATCTTGTTTTCATTCTGTATCATTCTCTCGCTATTTATGGTAATCTAAGATTCCAATTTTTTTTAAAAAAACTACTAAACATTTTTGTTTTTACATTTCTTAATGTACAGTATGTCTCCCTTCATGACAGGGATGCGTTCTGAGAAATTCATCATTAGGAGACTTCTTTGGTGGGAACATTAGAGAACATACTTATACAAACTAAGACAGCTACAACATCACCTTAGGGGAACAACATTGTACATGTGGTTCATCAGTGACCAAAATGTAGTTACTTAGTGCATCGAATTCTCTAGAAATGCAACTACAAGGCAAAGAGGGGGAAGATTTCTCCATAATGACTCCCGTATTTGTATCATCTCCAGACCAGACATTTCTGAAATCCTGACTTCCACTTGTTCAATATCTCTGCTTGGATGTCTAACAGCTCAAACCTTAATTGTCCAAAAATGGCGGCTAACACCTCCCCACCCTCAACCCCTGTTCCACTCGGTCTTCTCTATCTCCATGGATAGTGACTTCATGGCCAAAACCTACCAAGCATCCTAAACTCTTCTTTTTTCTCTCTCTCTCTCAACATATAGCCAGTTCATTGGGAAATCCTCATGACTCCACCATCAAATATCTCCAGAACCTGACCATGTATCCTCAATTCCATACCGTCATATCTTCAGGTCCACAATCATCTTTTGCCCAGTGAATTGCATAACAACAACAGCAACAAAAGCCCTCTGTTTCAAGACTGCTGTCTCTTCTAGGAGTTCATATCATTTGGAATTTCAGTTGCATCCTCGGTTCTAGACCATGTTTGTTGTCAGAGTAAGAAAACCACCCTGGGCACTGCAAGGGAAATGACCCTCAGCCAATATCTCCTTCCATATCTCCTCTATACACATGAGTGGCTCTGGTCTTTGGGACATTCTCTGGTTAAGTCCTGGTCCTACTCCCTCTAATCTTTATCACTTGACTTTGGTTCTGTTTTCTAGAATGAAAAAGAATATGACTCTCCCTTTCATGACTTAAACATCTCTTAGTCCTTCCTCCCTTCCTCCTAGGATGCAGGTTTCTATCTTTTCTGCATCCTTGGAGCATCTTCTACATGAGCCCAGGTTTGTCCCTATTACTCTTACAGCACAGGACCCAGGATGGACACAGTATTCTAGATGTCATGTAACTGGTGCATAGTGGAGCAGGAACAGAACCGCTCCCCAAAGTTCTAATTATTCGTACAATTACTTCGCCTTTGTCCAGAGCTTTGAGTGTTATCCTAATGGCAACGGAGGGTCACTGCAAGGTCTGAAGCAGGGGAATAAGGATCAGAATTGAGTTCCCCTAAGTAACTCCAGGGGAAAGAATGGATTGGAGGAGTCAAAGCTAAAGGCAGCAAACCAGTTAGGAAGCTGTTCATGCCCTGGAATCCTATTAACATGTGTTCTGTGAAGCTGCCTTACTTCTCTCTTATGCTTTTGAACTTGGATTTTGGTTTCTTCTTTCATGGGTTAGGTGACAAGGTCCTCATTTCTTCCCCTAAATCCTTTAGTCATTCTTTTAGGTTGAGCCAAAATGCTTCCTCTTTGTGTTTCTATCAAATGATTTTAAAATTTTACTTGGAATCATTTTTCTGTGTGATCTACTGAGCTGTTTATATCCCCTCTCACTCCCCACCCAACAGCTTGAGGATCCTTTGAAGACAGACTCTAAGCCTTTTAAATTTTTATATCCCTTCTGGGCATGGTGGTACACACCTGTAATTCCAGTACGTGGGAGACCGGGACAGGAGGATTGCAGGTTCGAGGACAGCCTCAGTAACTTAGCAAGGCCCTGTTTCAAAATAAAAAATAAAATAGGAATAGGGATATAGCTCAGAGGTAGAATGCCCCTGGGTTAATTTCCCAGTACTGGTTAATTTCCCAGTACCACACACACACACACACACACACACACATGTTTACATCCCCCATAGCACATGGCAAATGCCTTATACATAGCTAACCTCCTCGTATTTGTTGAATTAAGCTGAGGTGAATTAAAAGGTGCAGTTAAAATGCAAATACGATAGCTGGGCTCCACAAGATACTGGAGTCTCCATTAAAATCTGGGCACTGAGTATTTTATTGCATCAGCTAAAAACTACCCAGTAGGCAGAGAAGGGATGAAACAGGGGAAAGTACACTGTAGACTTGGAAGAGCCTTGAGAGAAAGCATGGTGGGATACAGAACTGAGACACATCCTACCTAGCTGAGGGGTAAGCAGTGCGGGTCCTACATCCCATGAGCATGGACGACACTGAAACCAGAATAAACTGAGTTCCATTTCCAACACTGCTATTTAGTAGTTCCAATACTGTTGGCTCTGTGACCTTAGGAAAGTTAATCAACCCCTCTGGATCAAGTGCCTGCCCAAAGGATGCACAGTTGAATGGCAAAGACTTGTGCAGCTTATCTTTCACTACCGAAGGCTTTGCACATTGGAATCAGGGTCAGTGTTTCTGAGTGTTTGGCAGAGTAGGCGCTTGATGAATAAGTGGTTGGTGGATTAGAGCTACTGGAGCACTGGCCTGGCACGGTGTGAGAGTCAGCTCCACCATTTTCCACCAGCCTGCTCCAGCTCACAGGGCCTTGCTTTTCTTTTCTTTTTTTAAATATGCGTTTATTGGTGCATTACAGTCTCACATCATAATGTAAATCATGTTGACAGTGACATACATGCACACAGCACTTGGTGGCCCCCCTCCCCATGTCCTCCCTTCCCAATACAGAGTACTGAGATTGATGTTGGTACATTTACATATGTACACATAGTCGATGATAGTATTTTCATTAATGAACCTCACTCTTCCCCCCCCTTCCCCTAGACCACCTCCCTGGTTCCACTGAGGTTTCTCCTCTATTATCTGGAGTCCTTCTGGTATCCCAATTATTCCCTAGCTTGCTCATATTAGAGAAAACATATGACCTTTCACTTTCCATGACTGGCTAATCTCACTTAACATAATGTTCTCCAGGTCTTTCCGTTTTCTTGCAAATACATAATTTTGTTCTTCTTTATTACTGAGTAGAATTCCATTGTGTGTATTTCCCATAAATCGGAATTATAATGCCTTCCTTTCTGTTAATCACAAAGATTAACTGGAAAAATATGCAAAGTACTGGGCTTAGTGGTACACTAAATGGGATGGCAGGTCCAAGGCCAGTCTCAGCAACTTAGCAAGACCCTGTTTCAAAACTAAAAATAAAAAGAGCTGGAGTTGTAGCTCGGAGGTGGATGCCCCTGGGTTCAGTCCCCAGTACACCCCTCCCAAAATGTGCAAAGTGCCTTGCGCACAATGGTTCAGTAAGTATTGCTTTCCTTTTCCCATTGCTCACACACTTTAAGCCATTTTCATACATTTTAGCCAGAAAAGAAATTGCCTGGCATCTAGCTCTTTCTACAATTTTCCCTTCCAAATGAATTTCTGACCACGTAAGACATGAATTGTTTTAGCAGAACTTTCCCTAACTCTGTGTGTGAACTTGGACTGCAGTTTTATACACTCAGGTGCCTCCACTTCCTCTCCCCAAAGAAAGAGATAAAAATGTGCCTGTGTTCACTCACAGCCCTCTGAGCCATGGCAGTAAACAATCCACACGCCGCAGGGGCCGGGCGCTGGCCCTGGGAGGCGATGAATTTCTACCAGCCCTCATAGTCGATGGGCACGTGGTCCCCATCTGAGCAGAGAGTTTACAACTCACAGGTGCAAGAACAATTTTTCAATTAGGGATAATATTGTGCTTGATCGTGTTTTTCTGGAGTCAGGTAGGAGGAGGGGTTCTGGCCAGGTGGGAACTCAGCATATCAGTTACAGTTTAGCAGTCTGAGATGTGTTTTTTCCAAAGAAAACAGCTTCTGATTCCAAAGCTTTGCAAAGTTAAAGTCTACAGTGGTGGTCGGCGGGTGATTTACTCCTGCTTGAATGAAAGGGCAGATTCTGCAGTGGCCCTTTTAAAATTCTTGCAAATGTATGGACTCATTCACAGGTTCCCTTGTACCCGATCAGGCTGTATTGTCCTTTGGGCTCAATTGTCAGCCTCTGAATCCTGTGGCTTCTTTCTTTTCATGTCTCCTCTCTCCACTTTTTTCTTTTAAATCACACCTTTGCACCCACTGGTCAGGATGAATAGATAAAGCAGTAGGGTTTGCATTCTACCTTCAAGGAAAGAGTTGGGATGAATAGGGAAGAGGCAGACAGGTGTTCCAGGTTGGGAGAACAATGTGGGACTGTGCCTGCTTGGAGAGAGGACAAAGACGAATCCAGAGTGTGTGGTACAGAGGACCGGTTAGGATGCAGGGGCAAATGACATTGGAAATATAGGTCGGAGTCAAGTTGTTGAGAAACTCAATTATCTTATAAGTGTATAATTGACTATGATAAAATCCACGGGAAACCCTTGAAGACTTTAGAGAGATGGAATGTTGTAATCCCTGTGGTGTCTGTGCAAAGAATAGACTGGAGCAATGACTAGAAGCTACAAGATTAGTTAGATGGACTCGGATTTCTTATCTGGTAGAAACAGAGAGAATGTTACTCACCCCAACCTGTGTGAGCCCACCTGTGTGACAGGCACTGGGCTATGTGCTACAAGAGCAAATATGTAAATTTTATTGGATTTTACCTTAAGGGGTAAAATCTTACTCACAATGCAGTAGAGATCCATATTCAGCAAACACTTATTGGGTATTTATACTGTTGGTCAGGAACACTTTTGGTCACAAGTAAGGGAACACACAAGTAAGAGTGGTTTAAGCAATATAGACATTAGATGGTTTATATAAAAAGAAGTTTGGAGATCATTATAGGCATGTTAACTTGTTCCATGGCTGCAAGATAGCTGCTCCAACTCCAAATACTGTGCAAAGCCTCTCCAAGACTTCCAGGTGTCCCACTGGCCCTCCCTACGTTCCATAGCTAGCCCTGGCTGCAATGGGAGAGAAGGGGGAAGGATGGCTATTTAGTTTCTCTAGCCTATAAAGTAGGAGGAAGCCCAGGCAGAAGGGAATTGGGGAACAAGGGCTGGATCAGTCACCCAACAGTGACTGCCATACCTTTTTACCTGCCTAGCACTTTCACAAACAAGATGTCTCATGAAATCCTCTGCCATGAAGTAGATATCATCTCTAAACCTATAGTCAAGGAAAATGAAGCATGGAATTGCATAATTGTACAATGAGATTTGAATTTGAGAAACAGACACAAAAACACCCCAACCAACAGTCCTTTGTGATAGATGGTATTTGCCTGAAGGTAAGGTAGTAGGCAAATGGCTGTGGAAACCTAGAGGAGGAGGAATGTAGCATTTGAGCTGGTCTCTGAGGGAGCCTTTACAAGCAAAGAGTAGGGCTAGAATCTTCAGAATACAGGGGCCATCAGGACCTATGTCCTAGGGCCATGAAAATACAGCAGAAAGATTGCTGGGGAAGGATAAGAAGCCCACCAGCTGGAAAATGCAGGACATTTTCCAAGAAGCAGACAGATCACAGCAATTACGATCACCCCAGATACCTGTCCCAACACCACCTGCCCTCAGATGCCCACAGAGATGGGCTGGTCCCCAAATCCACAGCTCCAAGATGGTATAGAATGGTTGCCTGCCAGGCTAAGGTTATGGTTAGGGTCTTCACATACAACCATCAGAAAAGAATGAGTATGTATCCCCAAAATGATAGTTTGTAGAATACAACAGGATATATTGGAAGCACTGAGAAATAAATGTTGGGGCTGTAAAAGATCTAATTAGAGAAAAGGGAAGCAATTTCTTTATGTAATTTTGGTGGATATAAAAAGAAAAATCTCAAGGTACAAAACCCAACTGGGTGAATCCAACTACATAGGCGATATGGGAGCAAACCAACCCACTTCCAGACTGTGTGATCTTGGGTGTGTATCTTCTACAATCTGAGTCCCTGTGTCTGAAACCAGCTTAGCATCATGACAAAACTCACTCCATTGACTTTCAAACCCAAATGGTCTGACAACTAGACATGTAGACTTTATGAGCATTGATTTCCTCATCTGTAAACTTGAAAATCAAACCTTAGTGAAATTTATATTTGCTATTTTCAGAGCTTAGCTCCTGGTAAATGCCTAAGAAAGGCAAGTTCCCATTATTACTGGTATGATTAGTACTACTCTGACTTATTTGGACAATGAAACATACTCCACAAGACTATTAAATAGACCAATCAGGCCGGGCATGGTGGCTCACACTTGTAATCCCAGTACTTTGGGAGGTGGAGACCGGAGGATCCGGGTTCGCGGCCAGTCTCAGCTCTCACTCTGTCTCTCTCTGTCTCTCTCTCTCTCTCCTTAGTGAGGCCCTCTGCAACCTTGTGAGACCCGGTTTCAAAATAATGCATAAAAAATAGGGCCGGGGGCGTAGCGCGGAGGTAGAA
>PVJS01037323.1:0-19979 GCA_004027185.1 Glis glis
GCCGCGAACCCGGATCCTCTGGTCTCCGCCTCCCAAAGTACTGGGATTACACCCGGCTTTGTTCTCTTAAACAACAATATGTAGGAGACAGGCGTGGTAGCGCACGCTTGTAATCCCAGTACTTGGGAGGCTGAGACCAGAGGATCCGGGTTCATGGCCAGCCTCAGCTACTTCATGAGGCCCTCCACAACTTAGTGAGACCCTGTTTCAAAATAAAGAACTAAAAATAGGGCTGGGGGTAGAATAGCTTGGAGGTAGAATGCCCCTGGGTTCAATCCCCAGTACAAAAAAAAAATATGTAGGAATTACATAGTCTAAGTTCCCAGAAGGAAACATTTTCAATGGAAGAAGATGGAGGATTGGGGGAAAGAGGATGTTTTTATTTTTAAATGGGGGGAGCAGGGTAGAACTTTATCTTTTCCATATCTGGTAAATCACCATAATTTGTGGTAATGAGATTTATACTTTCAGCACTTAACCAATATTTACCAATGATGAAACTTATTTTGGGCCTCATCTTCTTTTGACAGAACAATCATAACTAATAACATAGAGTAACATTTTGTAAAATGGACTTGTCTCCTTCCCTTCCTTTTCCCTGCCTTATACTCCATTAAGGATCTGAACACAGAGCTAACATAGGGCTATGTATTATTCTCTCATCAAACGGTGCCCTTCTGTGGCTTTATGCCAGTGCTCATGTCATTCCCTTGATCAGAAATTGCCCCCCCCAGGCTCTGCCTATTTAACTCCTACTTATTCAAGGAGACCCAATTCAAAAGCTGGGAAAGAGGTCTTCTCTAAACAGCTTTCTTACGCAGTACAGACCAATTTCTATTACATCTCCATAGCACTAGTGGACATGATTATATTTTAGAAATCATTTTTTATAATTGATATATTTAATGTAACTCTCTGCTGCAACAAATATAAACTATTTTAAGTTGGGACTAGGTCTTGTTTATATTTTCTGTATCTGATACTATTATGTATGAGGCACAATAAACGTATATGCTATAGTCTGGACAGTATAAAAAGATTACAGTTTCATAAAGGAGACAAGGTTTACAAATATGAGAGAGCAAGATGGTATATTCTACCAGACTATGAAAACTAAGGTTAGGCAAGTAGTAAATTTTAAAAAACTTTTTAAGTGCCCAGGAGTCAGAAATGATATCCTGGGACTACTAGGATAAATAAAACATAGTCGCCACCTTTGAGGTGTTCATAATCTACCTTGTCCATTATTTTTTTTATGTGCACAGCATTTCTGTGGTTTACATTATCACTTTACATGTTGTTCCTTTCAACAACCCCGTGAGGTAGGCAATTGTTTTCATTTTTATAGAGATAGAAACAGAGGGTTTACATTTCCAAGTCTTCTGATTCCAAGACTAGGCTTTTTCTTCCCCACTATTTCGGTGTTCCTCAAAATTTTCTACTGTCATACACTTTATCATGGGAGAATAAACTTTGACTCCTTGGGTTTGGGACAAGCTCAAAATCTGCGTTACCTTAAAAATTCGTTTACTATGATGCTTTAGTTTGCATTAAATCAACCTGAAACTCTGAGAAAATGAGGCACAGTGACCTTTTAGGGTCCTTAGAATAGGGGTTCATAACCAGAGGGGCACACACACAATTGTAGCACATGGCTACACTCTGGACTTTACTCAGGGTCTCTGGGTTTGGCTTGAGTCCCCATCCAAATTTTTGGGTAACTTCATCAGGTTTATTTTTTCAAGTTTCTTTTTTAATATACTTTTATTGGTGCATTGTAATCACACGTCATAATGAAGTTCAGAGTGATAGAGATATACACAGCACTTAGTGGCATAATTTAATTCAGTCTTTTCTGAAGATTATAACAAAGCACACCTACTTCCAAATGTTAAGTGAACAACAGGGACTGACCCTTTCCTTCCTGAAAGGATGTCTCATCCTGGCTATAAGGTCTCTTCAGTCTGACACCGTCTGCAAGCCTTTTCATTGCTTGTTGAACTTAAGAGTTCCAGATGTCTGTTCCAAGGGCCTGCTGGCCCTTGAAAGCCAAGGCTTAACGACACTTTCCTCAGTACCGCCGCTAGAGGGCAGCTCGGGGCTGCAACTCTGCTGAGCCCTCTAGCGGCTACGGGGGGGTAACGTGGCTCTTTTCTGGAACCTATTGAAAACTCAAAAGTTGCACTCGGGAAGCCAGCCTGTGTGACACCCGGTAGCGAACTTTGTAAAGGTCGTCTTGGTTCTTGGCTTCCTTCTCTTAAGGCCTTTAGCAGGTCTGTTGCCTTCCTTCCATGAGTTTCTCGCTCCTTAAGGATCTCCCCTTCTCAGGGTGTGGTAATGTAGAGTCACCATTCTTCTCTCTTGGCAAAGTAAAAAATTAGAACCTGGGGGACTTACTTCCTCCATCTTCCCCATGGACTTAGTTTATAGATCCGCATTCGAGACTATTCAGCATAATCCCCATTTCCACATAGCTTGCAAGCTCTGGAATTAAACTTCCAGGATTCAAATCCTGGCTCTCACATTTAGTAACGGTAAGTTTAAGAATGTTATTTAATCTCTCTAACTTCTGTTTCATCTGTGAAATAAGGAGAATAGTACCTCTTATTATACAGTTTTGAGGAAGAATAACCATGATAATGTATGGAAGGTGCTAGTTTGGCACACTGGAAGGGTTTGGCAATCTTTAGCTATTCTTCAAAGCTTAAGTTTAGTGTACACCATGTCTATGGATCTGGTCCAAAAAATACATTTTTTTTCATAGGACATGAGGGCATATAAACAAAATGAATTTCACTAATGGCCTATCCTTTCCTAAAGTGGTTTAAGTTAATTGTGACCTTAGGTTACGAAAGGGGGGCTCATTTGTGTGACAGAATCTAGACAATGGGTATTTGGAACACATGAAATCTAAGAGGCCTGGATCCTCACAAGAGTTTTGCACACAGGTATCTTCCTCACCCCCCCCCCCTTATGTGCAAGCATTCAGGGTGAGTATGGGCCTAGAGCATGCAAACCAGGCACAGTGGAAAAAGGCAACAGGGTTTGGGGCCAAAGCAGGGAACTGAGCACTCAAAAGGCAGGCAACCCAAACCAATCAGATTCACCACCCACTAGGAGTCTCAAAGGTGGCAGAGCCTCACAGCTCAAAGTCCATGCATAGCAGGAAGAGTGGCCAGCAAACCTGACAGGTAGAAGGCTGATAGAAACACTGTCAGGAAAGTTAAAGCTGAAGGGCTTATAATACCCACAGGCTCAGAGAAAGGTCAGTGTGAGCTGAGCAGCTGTTCCATCTGGTGCCAGAGGCCTTGGCTGTTGTCTTCTACACGGGGCAGCTTAGGCCTCCCTTACAGCCCTACCTAGAAAGGCCAATTCTTCTGCTTTTAAAGGGGACTGCCTCATTTGTGACAGGGAGGCTTTAGAGGGCAAAGCTATCTCTTAAGTACGAATGGGAAGGGTGAGCAAGATGCAGTCTGTGCCCGGGTGCATTTAGCTACTCCAGAAGAAGGAGCCTATGGCTGAAGCCTCAGCCACCATGTTGTGTTACATGCGTTTTCTTTCAGAGACAGGCAGGGCCTGGGCTGCCAGGGACCCTGACAAGCTGCAACTTGAGCGGTGCCTTAGAGCTCAGGCCGAACTGGGAGCGGTATAAAGGGAAGGGAGGGCACTCCTGGAAAAGGGGTGGGGTGGTGGCGGGGGAACACCACGAGCAAAGGCACGGCGAAAAAATGAATCTGCAGCGCGTTGAGGATGGCATGGAGACTTCCCTGATTGGAGCCGGGAGTTCTTGCGGGGGGATGGAGGTGGCTATGATTGGATAGTTAAAGTGGGGCCAGATTTGGAGGGCTTTGAATGTTCGACCGAGGAGCACTCAACCGGGCTCCTGACTTGCGATTTCCGTTCAAGAACGAGTTGCCCCCCACCCAGGGTGCTTAATCCCAACGGGTGTTCTTCCTGGGGGACTACCAGAAGTCGGCTCATCCCTCACCTCACCTGCTGCCAGGCCCTCCACTGACTCCGGGAGGAAGTGGTCCTCCCTGGCCGAGGGGAGGGGGCGCAATGTCGATCCATTTCTCCGCCCTGGCGGTGGAGATGCCCGAGCCCCGTTCCCACGCGTGCGGCCGGCGCTCCCTCCCGCGCTCGCCCGCCCCCGCGCCGCCCGGCCGGCGGGCTCCCCGCTCGCCGCCGCCTCCGCCCCCCGCACCGCACCGTCCACGCCCCGGCGCGCGGGTGCGGAGTCTGCGCGGTCGCACTGCGGCTGCGCGGCGGCGGCGGCGAGCGGCGCGGGGAGTGGCGTGGAGCGGAGCGGGAGCCGCAGCGTGGAGCCGGGCCGGGGCCGGGAGGAAGCGAGCCCGGAGCCGCCGTCGTCGTCGGGCTCGGGAGCCCGCCGCGCCCCTCGTGCCCAGAGCCCGCTCAGCCCAGCCCCGGCCGCGGAGGAGGCGGCGGGGGGCTGAGGGCGCCGCCATGCCGCTGCCGCGGTGAAGCGCCGGCGCTGAGGGGCCGCTCGGTCTTCCCGGTGATGTGCCCCGGGCGGCCGGCGAGAGCCACTCACTCGAGCCCTGGGGTATAGGCCTCGCTTCTGCGGCTTCCTTCCTCCTCCTCCCCTCCCCGTCTCTTCCCTCACCCTTCCCCGCGCCCCCATCTTCCCTCCCTCCCACCCCTCCAGCAGCGATGGCAGAGGAACAACAACAGTCGCCGCCACAGCAGCCTGATGCCCATCAGCAGCTTCCCCCCAGCGCCCCCAACCCGGGGGTGGCTCTGCCAGCCCTTGTGCCCGGGCTGCCAGGGACAGAGGCCAGCGCGCTGCAACACAAGATCAAGAACTCCATCTGGTAAGAGGATCCTCCATCGCTGGGGTGAAAAAGCCCATGCACATTTCTGCTGCAAAGGGGGTGGGGGAGGAGGCTGATGCATTCATTGAATGTGGGTTTCCCGAGTCGGGTGCTCATTTGTAGGACCTCTGGAGGTGTGGGGACTTTGCATCAAGCCCTGGTCTCCTTAGCCAAAAAATGCTTTTACCCCTTTCTCAATTGTGAGTTGCAGATAAACAAGTTATTTGTGTTTTTCACTTAGTGTAAGAGGAATATGGGCCAAAATTAAGTCATATCGCATGATAAATTTGGAACTCAGAATGTAAAATGTGTTTACTCCCTTTTGTAGTCATAGAGGGAGGAAGGAGTATATTGTGAATTTTCACCAAACAGACATTGTGGGTAAGAATATTAATACGCAGCACAAAACCTAATGTGTGTCTTCCTTTCAGTTGAGTTAGCTGCTGTTTCTGGATGTTTTTGCCTCCCTTGTTGTCACATTAAATTTCCCTTTCTAGGGAATTTATTCTTTGCATTGATTTTGAATAGAGTGTTTCTTTAGTAGAAAATATTTTAAGGTGGTGGTAGTTTACACCATAAAGTGATTTTTTTCATTTACAAAATGGGGGATCAAATAAATGTCTTGGCATTTGTATAATTTTTGAAAGGACACTAGATGAAACACCCTTGCTCTTTCTATATTTTCTTGAATGAGAATTTCCAATATTTGAGCATTAGACTGAACTCTTAAAGACTGGTGGCAATTTTAATAATTAAACACGGAGTTAAGGCCATCCTCTCTGTTAGAGCCATTGCAAATATTCCTTGAACATGAACTTGCATTGTTTTGTAGGATTTTTCACTGACATTTTTTTTAAGTGTGGCACTATTTTTAAAATGGAAAACACTATTTGGAATTTGGTTTAAGAGAGTTCATTTCATAGAAGTTTAAAAATATAAATGTGTAAAAAAAAAAGCCTTGATTTTGAAAATGAACCTTGCAGGTCCATAATCAAATGTGACTACTAAATTATCAAAACTACTTACTTCTATATCACAGTTTGAAAACAAAGGTATCATAGAGCAACTGGCATTGCATGTATAGTATTTACACATTTAAAACAGTGACAACTTTACAACTTTTAAATACAAAATTAAGTTTAGTTATATAGTAATTTTCATTATTTTCTTGGCATGCATCCATGTAATCATGATGTTAATATGAAGTAGGTCAATGCAGGCTTTACTAGTTTCATACTATCCAGTAGTTGGCAGTTGAACATCTTGCTTTCAGTTTTAATTTTGAAATGAAGTTTAAATATTTTAAAGCATTTTTTTGGCTTTGGACATAGTCTCGTGGCAGCTTGAATAGGGGAGTGTGTGTGTGTGTGTGTGTGTGTGTGTGTGTGAGACAGACAGACAGGCAGAGACAGAAAAAGTAGGGTACCCTTACCCCCTTTTTAAGCAGTAATTTAAATGAAAGAATGGTTCTTTTCCTGCTTAACCATCTAGGTTTCCACAAAACCAGGTGTTTTTTTTTTTTTTTTTTTTTGGTTGTTGATGTTTTTTGAGGAACTGGTGATTGAACTCAGGGGCATTCTACCTCTGAGCTACATCCTCAGCTCTATTTTTTATTCTTTATTTTGAAAAAGGGTCTTACTAAGTTGCGGAGGGCCTCACTAAGGATCTGAGGCTGGCTGCGAAACTGCAATCCTCCTGTCTCAGCCTCCCAAGTACTGAGATTACAAGTGTGCGCCACCACGCCCAGTTCCGATTTTATTTTTTATTTTGGAACAGGGTCTCACTAGGTTGCTGAGAGTCTCAGAACTTGCTGAGGCTGTCCCCGAAACTGCAATCCTCCTGTCTCAGCCTCCCAAGTACTGGGATTACAGGTGTGGGCCACCTCGCCTGGCAACCAGGTTGTTTTTTACCCTATATAATGTAACTTAGTGTCCCTAAAATTACCATTAAATTGAATGAAACATCTTGGTTTTTACATTCAGATGAGGGACAGTCAAGTTAAAGGACTAAAGTTTTTTAAGAAAGGCAGATTTTTAAAAGTTGAATTAGTAAGGTATATTTTAATTTGTGAGGACTTTCTAGAAAGGAATCTTTATACTTTTAAAAGAAGAGTGAATTGTATAGGCGCTGAGTGAAGGATATGAATAATGATGATAGTAGAGTTCTTTTTTTAGTAAGTCATGTGATTTGATTATTCTTTATCAATAATTGATATTTACACATCCATTACTAAGTAGTAATGTGCTGACTTTAACAAGAGAAAATTTTCTGAAGTAGAGTGCACTTCAGTTTTGGGTACTTGCTCTGAAAAACTAATGGGCAACAAATACTTTAAAGCCTAACATGCCATTTTGTATCTTTATTTTAAATTTGTCATGACACGCTAGCACTTTCAACTTTAGAAATTCTATTTGCAAAAATTATTTCTGTATATATAAAGCTTTAGAATAAACAACATTCAAGGATAATAAACATTAGTGAATATACTTAATATATGGTCTCATACCCCGAACTTCACAAAATTGGCCTTTTATTATTCATCACGTGACTATGTAACATAAAGATGTTAAAAAAACAAAATGTTAGAAACAGATTTTTTATCATTTTTACTTTATAGAGTTCACTACATCTCCTAAGAAATAATATATATGTATTAAATTTAAATAATTTTAAATACACATGATGGCAATTCATTAGGTATCATTTCACTTTATTGAGGCAATTATATTTTTTAACCAATTTTTAAAATCATCTGATAAGGTTCTCAGTTGTGACTACTTCCTGTATCATCCTTTGACACGTTACTATTAATTTAAAATTAGATTCAAAGGAAATGTGATGCTTAAAAATTATCAAGTGGATTTTGCATTTAGGTTGATCATAGTTTCTAAATTACTGGGCTTGCAGATCACAAACAAGTCTGTTCTTGTCCTCCTACTCTAAAAATATAAATATAGTTTGTGATGTAGGCCTTTAGCTGGACAGTGAGTTATTTATTATCTTGGTTCATGATTAATTTATTCTTTTTATAAATTAAAATGTACGTTGATAAGAGTATTTCATTGTACTTTCAAGCATTAAATGAGTCTTTGGAAAAAAGATGAAGTATTCAAAGTTGGAACCGTGGCACTTAATGAGATTGGAAACTATTTCTTAAGAGTTGGAAGTGTTGTATATTTTTAAAGTAATTGTAGAAAATAAAGATATTGCTAACTTGATAGTGTTGTTATATTTGCATAATATGTTTATATGAGTATCTTCAAATTAAGTCTCATTAACAAGCCTGCGTTTCTTGACCTTCCTCATTCTTACTCCATAGAGAATGTCCAAATCACTTACACTCCTCATTTATTTGTAGAGATATATTTAAATATTGAATATACTTCAAGAATATTACTTGTATTTTCTAAACTGTAGAATTCTAGAAAAAAAATTTTTAATAAAAAGAATAAAACTAGCCGGGCATGGTGGCACAAGCTTGTAATCCCAGTACTTGGGAGGTTGAGACAGGAGGATTGCAGGTTCATGACCAGCCTCAGCTCCTTAGTGAGGCCCTCCACAACTTAGTGAGACCCTGTTTCAAAATAAAGAATAAAAAATAGGGCTGGGGTGTAGCTTAGAGGTAGAATGCCCCTGGGTTCCATCCCCAGTACCACCAAAAATAAATAAATGAATAAAACTAGTAAACCCGTGTCATTTTTCCAAGTGTAAGAGTGACTGTGTGTGTGTGTGTGTGTGTGTGTGTGTGTACCTCTGAGCTCTGCCCCTATCCCTTTTGTTTTGAAACTAGGTTGCTGAGAGTCTCGCTACTTGCTGAGGCTCTCCTCAAATCTGGGATCCTCCTGTCTCAGCTCCCCAAGTACTAAGATTACAGGAGTGCACCACCATGCCCGACTGTCATGTGTTTGGTTTTTTTTTTTTTGGGTACTGGGGATTGAACTCAGGGACATTCTACCTCCAAGCTACACTCCTACCCCTATTTTACTTTTTATTTGGAAACAGGGTCTTGCTAAGTCGCTGAGAGCCTCACTTAGTTGTTGAGGCTGGCTTCGACCCTGAGATCCTCCTGTCTCAGCCTCCCAAGTACTGGCATTACAGGCATGCGCCACCAGGCCTGGCTCATCACATGTCTTTTTTCTAAATGAAGACTCACACTGGCAACCTAAAACAAAGCTACAATCCAACCTAATTGCAGACTTCTTTCATTTACATTGCACCCCTTTTTGGTCACTTTAAAAAAATAACAAAGTTTTCTTTCCCCTTATCTCCCAGTCTTTATAGTTGATAAAAAAAGGTATATGAAAATCTATTCAATTTAAACAACAAAAATTTACTAAATGTTTTTCTTTTCCTTTTAAAAGATGTTTTAAGCCGGGTGTAGTGGCACATTTCTGTTATCCTAGTACTTGGGAGGCTGAGACAGGAAGATTGCAGATTTGAGGCCAATCTCAGCAATTTAACAAGACCCTGTTTTAAATGAAGAATCAAAAGGGCTACTAATAGTGTAGCTAGAAGGTAGAATTTCCCTGGGTTCAATCCCTAGTTACTACCCCCCCAAAAAAGAACAGATCATACTACATGGGTGGGAATAACTAACATATTTACAATTATCTATAATATAGATAATAAACTGCCACCTAGAAATTAAAAAGAGGCCTGATATTTTACTGTAGGAAATATTCAAATACTCTGTTTACTAAAAAAAGAAAAAATTTAGACAATATTAAAGGAATTAGTTGTTACCAATTGTTATTTTTATTTAACTATTTGCAGGTGAAACCTTATAAATCTTAAACAGTCTTATAAGATGTATCATTGTCCAACTCATTTTATGGATCTTAAGAGATAAACCAAGTGACAGAAGCTATAGGGTTCCTTGATTCATCATCAAACCCTGGAAGCACTGATGGCATCAGAGTTCCTTGTCTTTATTCAGTCCTGTCAGGCATACATACTTCTGAGTCTGATACATTTTAAATTTAGAATTATAATGTAAGAATTTTTTTTTGTGGAGCCAGGCATGGTGGCTCATGCCTGTAATCCCAGTACTTGGAAAGCTGAGACAGGAGGATTGTAGGTTCCAGGACAGCTTCAGCAAGTAGTGAGACTCTCATCAACCTAGTGAAACCCTGTTTCTAAATAAGAAATAAAATGGGGCTTGGGGTGTAGCTGGAAGGTAGAATGCCTCTGGGTTCAATCCCTAGTAACCACGCACTCGTGCGTGCGCGCATACACACACACACACACACACACACACAAGATTTTTGTGGTCCATTTTGGATGTTTCCTAAATTCTAATTTAAACCCAGATTAACTAATTATGGGTTTTTTTTTGTGTGGTACTGGGGATTGAACCCAGGAGCATTCTACCTCTGAGCTATACCCCAGCCCTATTTTTTTATTCTTTTTTTTTTTTTTGCAGTACTGAGAATTGAACCCAGGGGCATTCTACCTCCGAGCTACACCCCCAGCCCTATTTTTTATACTTTATTTTGAAACCGGCTCTCACGAAGTTGCAGAGGGCCTTACTAAGCAGCTGAGGCTGGCCGCGAACCCAGATCCTCCGGTCTCCGCCTCCCAAGTACTGGGATTACAAGCATGCGCTACCACGCCCGGCTACTAATTATGTTATGACAATAAATATCTAGACATTAGGTGATTAATCTCTTGTTTCCATCTTGGTACAGTGAGCAAAGTATGGTGATCCAGCAGGTTTGTATAGGGATGCCATATTAGTCCTGATTTCTGCCCTCTATCATAAAACTCAGTATTTTAGTTTTATCCTTGGATCATACAATTCATTAATTCTGTCTGAGAAATAACTATTGTTCCTCCAACTGCAGTGGGAAACGTTCACTGAAATGCTTATAATTTTAGAGTTTACTTTTAACTATAAGTCTGTGATCTGCGTTTTACTTTAAAATTAAAGATTGACTAGTATATCAACTGACTCATATTTTAGGGGGGAGGATACTGAGGGTTGAATCCAGGGGCATTCTACCTCCAAGCTACACCCCCCAGTCCTTTTTATTTTATTTTGAAACAGGATCTCACTAATTTGCTGAGGCTGGCCTCAAACCTGTGATCTTCCTGTCTCAACCTCCCAAGTACTGGGATTGCAAACATGTGCCATCATGCCAGGCAACTTTCAAATATTTTTGATTAGTTGGTCAACAATGCTACCCTACATTCAGCCAGTCTCTGTACTGGGCACATAAAAGGACTTGGGTGCTTTTTGCTTGTGCAGATTGAGGCCTGCTGTGATTCCTAAAAAAAGGCAGTTCCTTGCTTTCCTGTGATTAGAAACTATTGGCTAGAAAGACAAGCAATTTCAAGCCTGTCCATTGTTTGGTCTTGTTTATCTTAGGTAATGATATGTATGTATATAAATAATTGACCAATTTTCTCTTTCTTTTGGAAGGTGTCTTGAATGATGGTATGTGCAGAACTGATTTGGCTTTTGTCTCATTATTGGCTTTTGTTATTAAGGGGAAAGTGAGCTTCAGAGTGGTAGGAAGGACTGAAGTGTTTTACTTGTAAAAGATATGCTTTGAATAAAAATTACATCAAATTGCTTTTAATTAAAATTGTATAAATGAAAATTAAGCATTGCCATTTACTCAAATTTGTACACTTCAAGAAAGAACAGTGTGTTAAGTGCTCAACTCAGTGGCTGCTATATGCAAATACTGGACTAAAGACTGGCATCTGAGGAATGCCCATACACGTGCAATATTAACTTTGTAAAATTAACCTAGCAAAAACGTGCAGTAGAACTTCTCTTTTATCTAGTGGGGACCAAGGAAAGAAATGACACATGTCAAAGTATGAATTCTGGAGAAAGTACAGCTTAGTTTCCTTATTTATAAAATGAGAAGGTTATAGTAAATGACCCTGCAGGTTCCTTTAGCTTAAATTTCTATGGCTCTGCTACTATTGATAACAATAATACTCCATATCATAGCACAGTGAAAGACTAATATAATTAACTTGTCACAGGTGATTGGAAGAACATTCGCAGTGGACAGGTTATTAGGATTTTTCAGTATTTCCTTGGGTGTTAGTCCAGGAAAAATAGCTGAAGGTTACTCACTTATTGTTACCTTGTGCAAGGGTTCTATTATATGAGATTAAGTCTGCAAATATTTATTGAGCATGTATTACATCTAAAGTACTCTAAAAACTATTTATTATGCAAAAATATGTTAGGCTATGCAGTAACCCTGGTTGTTGGGGTGACTACTAGCTGCTGGTTTAGAGATTGCAGTAGGAGGCTATTTGTGTGCTTCTTTTGCTTGTTTTCTTACCTATAAGCACCTCACACAAGAACCTTTTCCTCTAGTAATAATGTAGTATTTTAAGGCAGTAGTGAATGTCATATTATAAATTTGACTATGTAAACAAGAAAGATGAGAATTCTTTTCAGAATAATTAATGTAGGGTTGAGCTTCACAACTATTTATTTTCATTTAGGGCAGACATTTTGTGGGGGGGCACTGGGGATTGACCCCAGGGGCATTCTACCTCTGAGTTACACCCCCAGCCCTATTTTATTTTTATTTGGAAACAGTCTCTCTAGGTTGATGAGAGTCTCACTACTTGCTGAGACTGTCCTCGAACCTGCGATCCTTCTGTCTCAGCCTCCCAGGTACTGGGATTATAAGTGTGCGCCACATGCCTGGCTGAGGGTAGACATTTTAATGAGTAATTGTGACAGAATAAAAAAATAAAATAAAATAAAAATTAAAGAAGATTAAAAAATAGTTACTTCACATCTCTGACCAAAGTAGATTACTCTTATCCAGTGCCTCCATTTCTGTTAGTTTCTTTGTTTAGTCTTTTACTTCCTCTTCTGATTTCTAGAGTTCAGGTTAAAGATGAGCAGCAGGGCCAGTAGGAGGAAGAATCTTCCTGCTTTGGGAAGGATAATAAAATAAAGGCCAATAAGCTCTAAGGCTTTAATGATCTCGATTGCTGACTGTGAGATTAAGATGGTTAGCATTCAACCTTAACTCACATAAATAAAAACTTTAAAACATGATTTAATTTTTCCTTTTGGGTTTATAAGTAGGCATTTACTTTTTTCTGTTTCATGAACTATACATCCTATTTATAAGAGGAAATAGAAACATATGAGGTTTGGTTAATTATGTACAATATTTCTATCAGGTATTGATTACGGTTGCTTCTATATATATTACAAAAAGTTGTGTGGGAGATGAGGTTTTATATTTCCTCATATCTGAGAACAAACTGAAAAGGTGCAGATATTCCTTACTACTTGAATCTCTTGTTTTGGTTACTGAGTTCAGAGAATGAGAGGACATCATAGAATGACAGATTCCAATCTGTTATGCCTTAGAGTTTTGGAAGGTTAGAGTTCATATGGTGTGAAATACTATATCCTCCAAATAGCCTTACCTAAAAAAAAAAAAAACATTATCTAAACCCATTTGTCATCTAAGTTTAAATAGCAAGGATTCAGATAGTAAACAATACCTTTATACTCATTCCAACACAGGGTTAGCAAATTGATTTGAATTTGCATGCTAAGTATAATTGATTAGTGATGCCTACCAAAGGCATGGGAATAGGAAGTGACAGTCCATATGCCTTATATTTGCCTTCCTTTTTCTTTCTGAATCTGGTAATTTTTAAAATTTGAGCTTGATTATAGATAAAGCATCATAACAATTGGTTATCTTGGAGGGCGAGAGTCATTAGGGCTATTGACATTTTTGATGCCTAATTTTAAGATACAAATTAAGCATGGAGAGCACGTGGGTTTGTGAGTTTCTATTTTTCTTTGGCTTTCTTATTTTGAGTACCTTGTACTGCCAAGTAGCTACAAGTTGAGAATAGGGCGTTATTGTATTAAGTGGTACTTCGGTTTGCACTGTCTATAGTCCTTTTTCCTTGCTTTCATTATCTTGTTTCTCTGCTTACTTCTGAGCTGACACCTTTACCTACTACCTTAAGAATCTCTTTTTTTGTGCTGATATAAGCTGCAACTCATGAACCATCGCCTCATGAATCTTTCCTTACCTCCCAGGGAACAGTGATCTGAGTTGTGTAATTTAATATTTTTTGGTAATTTAGACTGGCTTTACTACCATTTTAGTGAATTTTTACTGAATTTAAATGAAACACTGTCATTATCTAATATGTAAAGTTGTTAGGAACTCAGAGACTGAATATACCTGAAACAAGCAATCATTCCAAAAGCAGTAATTTGTAGTATGACAGTAAAATATTATTTGTATATGGGTAAGCCAAGAACTTGCCATTGTTTTAAAAATACATATGAAATTTTAAAATTTAATTGGATGGAAGTGTCACTTCAGTGACATCTTGCTTGAAGTAAAATTGATGCTTCTGGAAACCTGGGAAATGTATTCCAACAAAATGCTTCAGTTAAAGTAAATGAATCACTTCCCTAATTTGATTGTAGTCATTAGATCTATTAATAGCATATCTATGTAGTAAGCAACCTGTGATCTAAAATTTAACAGTCAGATTATTAAATACGTGATCCCTTTTTCTGAAGCAAGAGCTATTAGCAGACAGCATTTGTGTAAATTCTAAACATAAAAGTTTCCAGGAAGTGGGAGAGTCAGAGATTAATTCTGAATTTATAGAAGCAGATAGTCAAGGAAAACTGAATTTAGTACATGTTTATTTTAATGTCTCCTATATGCAAGGCATAGCAAGATTAAAAAGTAATAGGATACTATCCCTACTTCTAAAACATTTACCCTCTTATGTAGTAGATATATCAGTTGAATTTAACAAAAAGTAAAATTTGTTAAATTCAGTAATGGTGTAATCAGTGGCATAAACAAATAGAGTTAGATGAGGGCATAATTTTGGGGGGGGTACTGGGGATTAAACTCAGAGACATTTTACCTACACCCTAGCCCTGTTTTATTTTTTATTTTGAAGCAGGATCTCACTAGGTTGCGGAAGGCCTCATTAAGTTGCCCAGGCTGACCACGAACCTGCAATCCTTCTGTCTCAGTCTCCGAAGTTACTGGGATTACAAACGTGCGCCACCACGCCCGACTAGGACATAATATTTCGGTTGGCAAAATTCAGGTTACTGGCCATAGTGAAAAATCAAGGGACAGGCTATAGATTCAAACATCTTAACAGTATGTTTACCAGGACTTCTTTATTCCCACTGTCAAGAATTAAATTCAGAGTTCTTGATGACAAGTGAGCCTTGACAATGATGTGAATAATTAGGTGAAAATTTACTTGAGAAACATACCAAGGAGTGATGTTTCCACCAACCATTTAGAATCTTCTTATCTAAATTTTGATTTACAAAGGCACACTAAAGAAATAAAGTAATAAGAGAAGAAAAGCAGGGGGGAGGGTGGGAACTGGGACAGAGGACCAGAGTACAAATAGCCACCATTGTTACCTTAAACTTGGCATTTTCACAACAACCTTTCTTCTGTGCCTTGGTACTTTGGTACCCCAATTTGCTTTCATTTCCAGTTATTCTACTTCTTGTGACAGTATACATCACTATTCTATCAGTCTGGGAATACTGGTTTTACCTTTGATTTTTTTCTGTCTTGGGTCCATGCTCAATATTTTAACTAGTTGCCCAGTTGGCAATATAACTTAAATTTCTTCCTATTTCCACTATTTAGAACTGCTTCACCATCCTGTTCCTGGATAATTACAACAGCAGTACATAACTACTCTCTGCCCTTGACCCTTCTTCCCCCACTGAACTATGCTATATATTGCTATCAAAATACGTCTTCTAAAACATATTTTCCTGTGGTCCCCTTCTAAAAAAATCTATAGTAATTTCTTCTTGCCCACCATATCATGTTTAAAGATTTCTATTAGGTTTTAAGGCCTGTATAACCTAGCCCCATACAATCAGTTGAACCCAGCACTTGCACCAGCATTCAATATCCACCTTAATCCAGCAGGTGTATTACTCTTTGTCTTATATTTTGTGGTCCAACTTCTGATCCTGCTGTATATATTTCCTGGAATTTCCACTTCCATCTCCAAATACTACCTAATTATACTTAGCCCTTTTGGAAGTTATAGCTCAAGTCATTGTACCATGAAACATTGTTTTAACTACTTTAGTTCAAATTGGCCTTTTCTTGATGTTCTATTGTATAGTGAATTCCGTATGATTAAGCACTTAGTCACTTAATTTTTTCCTATGCTGTTCTAATAAACAAGTTCTTTGAAGCTAAAAGCAACATCTTTTGCATCTTTTAATTTCTCATCTATTGGAAAGTTCTAGTGAGTATCTTTTCTTGCTTACTACATTCTTAGAGGTTTACTTAAGTTTTTCTACATACCAATGTTTCTGCATTTGACATTTAATGTGGTAAATTTCTCCCCCAAACAAGTTATTAAATTTACAGTGCATTTTACAGAATAAAGGATTTAGTAGCAATTGGGGTTTTTAAAATGTTGTTGGTGAAACTGAAGTAATCATTTAAGATTTTGCTGTTCTCCTAAGTCACATGCCTTTCCCTATGTATCAAGATTAAAATGCATGTCCCAAATGAGAGCCAATGTGTCCTTCAGTTTAAAAATACTGAGCAGTGTTTCACTAACTGTTCATGACTGGGTATACAATAGAACAGTAGTTAGTTAGTTTTTTTGTGGGCTGAGTAGTTATTCTGTTTCCAACCTAGCTCCCAAGAGATGAACTTGAATCTTAAAGACACCTTAACATTGAACTACAGATGGATTCCTTAAACCTTGGTCCTGGTAGAGCATTTGAGCTATTTTTTTTTTAAGATGACAAGACCCAACGCTACTCCCATTACTTGTGGTGAAATGGCCAAAGCCTGAAGATGGCAAAGGAAATCTAAGTGAGAGCAGATAATGAAGGAGGTAGATTTTTCTGGGAGGTGAGGAGGGGGTGACTAAAATAGGAAAATAACTCTGAGGGCGTGACAAGTTTCAAATCATAAAACTAGCTGCTCAGGCTGCTGAACCTTCCTGTGTGTCTGACATAGAGCCCCACACCCATTTTTTTCTTCTTTTTTTACTTTTTTCTGGTGATCTTGCCTAAAAGATGCTTTCAGCTTTAATTTTTTATTTTATTTTATTTTTTGTGGTACTGGGGATTGAACACTGGGGCATTCTACCTCCGAACTACACCCCCTGCCCTATTTTATACTTTTATTTTGAAACAGGGTCTCACTAAATTCTGGAGGGCCTAAGTTGCTGAGGTGCTGGCCCTGAACCTGTGATTCTCCTCTCTCAGCCTCCTCAGTACTGGGATTACAAGCATGTGCCACCACGCCCTGCTAAATTTTTATTTTATATTATGGTTTGTTAGAGCAGGGGTTCTCAGATTATGGTTATATTAGTATCACTTGGGAGCTTATTATAAATATAAATTTTGAGGCTCCAACCCGGATTTACTTTAACAGAAACTTGAGAATATGGTTAGCAGTCTTTATTTTACTTAGTCCTCCAGGTGATTCTAATGCTCATACTGAAATTTAAGAACCACTGTATTCAAACATTAATCTTCTAATAAAAAATATTAAGCCAAAGTCCTGTGTGTCAAAGTTTTCATATTCTCAGGCATTCCTAACTACCCCGGGTGGAGTTAATAATTCCTTTATTTTAATTTAATAGTATTTGAATATAATTCTTCTGTATCTTCATTTACATGGTGTTGTAAATATATACCTTTGTCTTCCACTAAACTGAAATGTTTAGTCTCAGTAATCGTATATTAAATTAATTGATGAATAAGAAGTAAACACATAGTGCACTTATTTCTAGTCAGCAATTAAAAGACAGGCAAACACATACCCAAAATACCAGTGATCCATGCATTAAAGAGCATGAGAGGTGTAACCTAGGAGTCAGCACACAGTTTTATCCAAACAGCGCACAATTTTATCCAAAGGGCCAGATAGTATTTTGTGGCTTTGTAGGGTGTTACATCTCTGTTGCAACTATTTTATTCTGACATTATATCAGAAAAGTAGCCATAGACAGTATATAAATGAATGGGCATAGCTGGATTTGGATCTCAGTAGTTTGTAGGTTCCTGTAGGCCATTGCCAGGCCTACAGGAAAACAGCTCAAAGAATACAAGTAACAGTTCTCAATTTTCTCTTCCAGTATTAGTCAGCTTTGCAGTACTACAACAGATACTTGTCAGCTAACTTATCAAGAGAAAAGGTTTACTTCACTCACGGTTTTGGAGGTTCAAAGTCCAAGATCTGGTAGATCCCATAGGTTTGGCTTCTGAGTATGGCAGATGGTGGCATATCATGGCAGGAACACTTGGAGGAGCAAGTAGTCACATCTTAAATAGCAGAGAGAAAGAGCATAGTTGGAACCAGGTTTGCTCCTTCTGCAGCAGTCCTCTCATGAGAACTTAAGGAGTCACACAAGAACCGCCTTGCCCTCAATGACCTAAGGATCTCCCACTAGGCAGACCCCGCCTCCCACTTGTGCCACCTTGGGGACCAAGCCTTTAATCACAATGGGCCTTTGGGGGACACTCACACCACACCCAAACCATAGCCAACAAACAGTATATGATGGTCATTTTGCTTGCTTGATATTTTGTCCTGCAATTCTTCCTTTGGTAAACCTGGGATTATATGAATATATAGTTATATTTCAAGAATAGTCTTAACTCAGTTCCTAACAGCAGCAGCAACAACAACAACAATAATAATAATATATTTTGACTTCTGGCTTGACACGTCAAGAGTTTGGTAGTCTTTACTTAGGTCAGCACAACAAGAAAAAAGTGTAATAAACTGAAAATCATTATTTATTCCTAGCTCCCACAGAGAATTAAAGTCCAAAGTAAAAGGCTGCTCTAAAAACTGAGTGAACTATGTGATACATATAATCACATTTACCCACAGAGCAGAATCCCAGGGGTAGATAGAAGTCCATAGTTAAAGCTAGTACAGGTAGGAGCACTTTAAATTGCAGTTGATGAGTTGCTGGAGACTCAGTGTGAATTAGCCTGAGAGTTAAAAATCTTAAAGGGGCCTAGTTTTGGGAGCAGGAGCCCATACTTTCCTGAGTTTTACTTCCAGGAGCCTTAGCTGGTTCTCACTGTGAAGGTCAGCGAAAAATCCTCTTGTGTTTCCTGCAAGGGGAGGAGAAAAGTACCCATTTTAAAATACATTCACAGCTGTCTGTTCTTTTTAACAAGGCCTGTCCTCAAAGGAAACTGTTTTCTAACAGCCTAATCAACTGGGGCTTTACCAAAGGATAACTGACCTGTAGGAAGAAAAATATACAACTTCAGCTCCCCCTAGCCTTTAATATAGGGGAAGGGAAAGGGAAATATTCAGCTCAGGCTCTCTAAAAGACTGGGACTTAATCATAGAACTACAGAATGCTTCCCCTCGACTTACACTTTACCATTGCATCAGTAGGGCTCATGTATAATCACAGGGGATTATGCCTACAAGAATTGTAAGCCTCGCACCCTATTTAAGAACTTAAGTATTAGTGTGTGTGTGTGTGTGTGTGTGTGTGTGTGTGTGAGTGAGGGGGGGACACAGGATTGAACTCAGGGGCATTCTACCTCCGAGCTACATCCTAAGCCCTATTTTTTTGTTCTTTATTTTGAAACAAGGTCTCACTAAGTTGTGGAGGACCTCACTAAGCTGCCAAGGGGCTGGCTGCTAACCTGCAATCCTCCTGTCTCAGTCTCCCAAGTACTGGGATTACAAGCATGCACCATCACGCCCGGCTTTAAATATTATTAATATTAAATATCCAAGGAATACTTAAAGACAACTAGAGAAACAAAAATGAGGAAAAAAATCTTAGCCTATGACACCATAGCATAAAAAATAGTAAACACAGCCAAACTCCCAGCCATATAACATAAAACCTCACACAAACCCCTATTTCAGTTCCATATCGTGTGGCTCTCAAGGAAAAGTTACAAGGCATGCAAAAGGCCAAAAAACACAGGAGGATCGCAGGTTAGGTATAGTGGGGTTTTTTTGTGTGTATGTGTGGTACTGGGGATTGAACCCAGGGGTATTCTACCTCCGAGCTACACCCCCAACCCTTTTTTTTGTTCTTTATTTTGAAACAGGGTTTCACTAAGTTGTGGAGGGCCTCACTAAGTAGCTGAGGCTGGCTGTGAACCTG